>PVKS010031426.1:0-23444 GCA_004027875.1 Aplodontia rufa | reverse complement strand
AAAATATATATCATATAATGTGTATATATATATATTTTGATCATACATATTTTTAATCACTTATGGTCCTGTTCTAACTGATCAGTCTTTAGATTAGCCTCATTCCAATAGCACTCATTATTAGGATCCTGTTATCCTTTCAGTGTGGGAGTTACACTCTAAAGCCACATGCTCTTATGTTTAGATATGCCTTATCCACAGCATTATTAAAACCCCTAGGAGAGTGATTTTTTTTATACTACTCCTTACCCCTCTATCCTAGTCAGGCATACAAAGTGGGCCTTTCACAAATTGAGACTTATTATGTATTTGTTGGTACACTAAAACTTACTATAATAATTTGAGTGTGAATGTGGCTAATTTTTGAGTTGAGGTTATAGGCATGATCCTCGAAGGATCCTATGTGAAAAAGTTTAAAGTATGCTTCTGGGATGATGGGCTCAGAGATGTCAACTGACATCCAGAGATTGTGCATTTTTTTGTGGATGAAGTTATGCCTCACTGTACTGCAGCTGAGGCCTTTTAGATGGATCCTGGAAACCATAATATTACCTCATAGGCCACACACCATCTCTCATTATGTTTACTGCACCTCCATAGAGACACAGAACAGATGCAGAAATGTCATATATGAGAATTAAAGTGATTCAGGATTTCCCCTGCCTCCTACCCTCCTCTACTCGCTCCCTTTTTTCCTTCTTTCATAAGTACTTCTGTGAATATGTCTATCTTTCTAAAATATCAATGATACTCGTTAGACATCAGTGATAGCTAGGGAATTTAAATCAAGTTGTTTTAAAGGGCACAAGTTAGTGAAATTGCTTTATAATATATATTAATATATAGTAGCTAGCTAGATATATGTATACAATTTTGATGATTAATTCAGTCCACTTTTTATTTCCTGTGAGTTGCACAGAATTTCATATAATTACATGGAAATTGGTAATAGAAACTTATTTGAAAAGTTTAAGTTGCCATTAATTTATTTTAAATTGGGGGATTATTATTATTAGGATGACAAGTTTGGGCAGAAAGTCAACTTCTTTAAAAATTGACATTAGAAAAAGAGAACAGGGCTTAAAACTAAATAAAATAATATATCACTTATTGATGGGAATACATTTGAGAAATGAATTGTGAGGTTATCCTATCATTGTGTGAGCATTATAGAGTGTACTCACATTGTAGAGTGTACTCACAGGCAATATGATCTTATGGAACTCCCATCACATGTAGTGTGTTGTTGTCTGAAACATTATTATGTAGTGTGTAACTATAGTCAGTTTAAGGAGAAGAGACTTGATTAGCAAACTGAATTTACTTTCCAAACTCTAACAGTCAAGCACAAATTTTAGATTTTTTTGTTTGTTTTGTTTTTTGGCGACAACTCTATTGTCTAGAAGTTCAGTGCTCACCCTGTTATGGTTTGAATGTGAGGTGTCCTCCAAAGGCTCAACTGTGACAATCTGGGAAGGCTGAGGTGAAATGATTGGATTATAAAAGTCTTGGCCCAATCCGTGAGTTAATCCACTTTTAGGGATTAACTGACAACTATAATTTGGGTAGGGTGAGGCTGGAGACAGTGGGTCATTGCAGGCATGTCTTTGGGGTATATATTCTGTATCTGGCCTGGAGTTTCGCTCTCTGCTTCCTGAATGTGAGCTGCTTAGCTCTCTGCTGTCTGTATCCATGCCTGCCGCCATGATGTTCAGCCTCATCTTGAGCCCTGAGGAATGAGGCCTTCCATGGATTAAGACTTCCCAAACTGAGAGCCTCCAAATAAACTTGTCCTCCCAAACTTGTTCTTGTCATGTCATTTAGTCCCAGAAATGAAAAAGCTGACTAAAATGCACTCTGCCTTCAAACCCCGCTTCAACCCCTTACTATCAGTTTTCTTAGGAAAATTGCTCAATATGTTTGTGCCTTAGTTGTTTTTTATTTTGTAATCTGTAAAAGGCAAGATGTTTTGATCGTCTATTGCTATTTGATCATCTAAGCTATTCAAGCTTAATGATTTAAAGCCATAACAATGATTATTTCCATTTCTTATGACTCTGTGATTTGGATAGGTATTGATGGGGAATAATTTTCTATGATCCATATAGGGGTGACTTGAAGGCTGGGGTGACTTGATAGTTGGGAGCAGGCATCACGTGAAGGCTCAGTCACTGGCATTGCATGTCAGGTGGTGAACGCTGGCTGCTGGGCAGGACCTCAGCTGTGGTTGTGGGCTGGGACACTTCTATGTGGCTTCTCTATGTGGCTGCTTAGCTCCTTCACAGTATGGTGGCTGGGCTGCAAGGCAGCATGCCAAGAGGCCAAGGCAGAAATGCATGGTGTTTTTATGATCAAGCCTTGGAGGTCACACAGGTCCACATCTGCTGTACTCTCTTGCTCTAGACAATCACAGAAGTCTCTCAAGGGGAGAGTAGACAGACTCCACCACTCCGGGGATAGGGGGGAGTCATTGCTACATTATAAGAACAGTACCTGAGATGGGAAATACTATCATGGCTCTGTTTAAAATGCACAGTCTGCCCCAGTCTGCACTTAGGTTATGAAAATTCATATCCTTCCATAATGCAGCCTTCTCTCCTTACCTTTGGGTTCTGCATCTGCAGACTCAACCAACCATGAATTGAAATAATCAGAAAAAAATTGTGTTTATTGAACATGTACAGATTTTTTGATCATTATTCCCTAAACAATACAGCTTACCAACTTTTAGATAGCATTTACATTGTATTAGGCATTTTATGTAAGCAATCTAGGGATGATTTAAAGTATGCCGAAGGACAGGTGGTGTTGTGGGGTGTAGCTCAGTGGTGGAGCACTTGCCTAACATGCATAAGGTCTTGGACTCAGTCTCCAGCACTGCAATAAGGAAAGAAGGGAGGAAGAGTGGGAAAAAAGGAAGAAATGTACAGGAGGATGTACATAGGCTGTTTGCAAATAACATGCCATTTTATATAAGTGACTTGAGTATCCACAGATTTTGGTATTTGTGCAGGAGCCTGGAACCAATCTTCACAGATACTAGAGACAACTACGTTCTTAATCCCTCTCTTGCCTCTGAGACTCTTCATATCATGGCATCAATTCAAAGGCCAAGATCTCCTTATCTAAATTGGATCAGGTGCAGATGAGATTCTCCACTTCTAGACCTGTGAATGAAATTGACAACTTATTTGCCTTTCCCTGCCCAACAACCAGCAGGAGAAACATAGCTACTATAGCTACTTTCATTCAAAAAGGAGGAAAGGATGGGCTGGAGCGGTGGCTCAGCGGTTTTGGTTCTTGCCTGGCAAGCATGAGGACCTGGGTTCAAACCCCAGTACCACGTATACATCTAAGTGTTGGAGCAACGAAAGCCATGTGAATAACTCAATAAAGTTGTTTCTTTAAAAAAAAAAAAGCAGGAAAGGAGGATTTACATAGAAAATGTAAAAACAGAGACAGATGGATCTAACAAACTAGGCCATAGCAATTCTGAAATTCAGATGGGTACAGGGTATCACATTTTCTATTAAGGCTCAGACATATTGCTTGGGAGCTAGTTATCATGACCTCTTGCTTTCACTCTCTGAGATTTTGTTTCTTCCTTCTGTATAATTTTTCCTCTTTCAGAAAGCATTGCCTGTGTTCATATAAAGCCATTTTCTTAAATTGTTTCTTGCTTGTAGAAGTATGGGGTCCAAGGGCTTTTTAGGTTGTATTATGTTTGTTTTCAGTCCAAACTGGAAAATTCTTTAAAACTATTATGGGCTTCTTTTCAAATCAATATATGATCCACTGCATTAAGCAAAGCCACATCTCAAAACTCTTTGCAATGAGATCGACTCTGCTTTGGGCTTTCCGAGGCTGTTATGAGTCTTCATTCTTAAGCTTCTTAGAAGGCCATTTGTCTGTATGAAAGTACAATGTTGTCATATTGCAGCTCCAATCTCTATTTAAAACAAAACATTTATCGTTAAAGTCTTTACTAAATGGTTTAAAAGTTCGCTCATGGATAAAGCAATGTAGTTCAGTATATCAGTGTCTTTAAAGGAATATATGACATAGGTACCCTTTTTGTTTTACATGGGACTTTTATTTAGAGTCAATCATGATAAAACAAAATATGCCCACATGAAAATCTTCCTTAAATGCTGTTTGAATTCAACTGTTGTTCAGCATTATTATTAAGATGTATATTGGCTCTTTCGTAAAATAACACATTTGATGGAAGCAAGTCAACACCTGTTAACTTAGCATGGACAAACGAAATAGATTAAGTGGTGAATGTACTAGTTTAAAGAGTTCAAAATTTAAACTTCAACAATAAATCCCTATATCACCCAACATTAGTCAGGGTACTCTGAACTGGTGATGGAGTCGTGCTGAATCATTAATACTATGTTACCTAACCCCAGCTTGCAATGAAAGCATTCGTGTGTGGAGAATGCATGCCTTAGCAAAAAGTTCAGTTGGCTGTGGTCTTATCTGTTAAAATTTAACTAGCAGCTGGGTGCGGTGGCATGTGCCTATAATCCCAATGACTCAGGAGGCGGAGGCAGGATAAATTCAAGGTCAGCCTCGCAACTTAGACCCTGTTGCAAAATAAAAACCAAAAGTGGCTGGGGATATAGCTCAGTGGCAGAGTGCCCCTGGGTCTAATCCCCAGTATTAGACAAATTTCACTGGTATATCATAAACCGCTGGCACACTGTGAAGGAACGCTTGCTGTTGAGCGTGAGAATAGAAGTTATGGTGACTGTGTCTGGCAGATTGTCCATATGTTCTCATTCTTGAAAGTTGCCGTATTACAATTGTAGACTGCTCCAGATTTAGGATTCTCAAAAACAAAAGAATGAATAAATAAAGAGGATAAAGAGTAATGACTAAAGATGTTTCCTAGTCAATAGAATTCTTTCTTTTTTTTAATGACCGTGTTCAGTAGCTTCACAGAATAAACACCTTTTGGGTAAAGTAGCTGTTAATTAAGATCTAGATTAGGGCAAAGAGCAAAAGGGCAAAAGAAGACACAAGGGTACAGGGGGAGGGGGTTAGCTGGGTCCATGTCTTCCTAGGCTTGCCCTTTGCCCTGCCTTTTAAGTGAAAAAAAAAAAAAAAAAAGTTCCTGGGGGAAGTAGAGTTTAAAAATCTCCTGGGGCATAGAAGGGAGCCCAAAATCCATTGAGCTTTCCTCAGAGGACTTGTGTTGCATTAATATGTGCATAAGTAGTCTGGGGGTCTTATTCAAATGCAGATTCAGATTCTGTAGGAATGGGGAAAGGTGTGAAATTCTCCATTTTTAACTTGTTCCCAGGTGAATATGAATGTTGCAGATCTAAGAATCATATTTTGAGTATCAAGTTTCTAAGAGAATTATAAACGTTAACACATTTAGTCCTCAAAAGAACTTGATAATGTAGTCATAAGTATCCTCAGTTTATATTCAAGAAAACTCAGATTAAACCACTCAGCCTAGTAAGCAACACCTAGCTCAGTAAATAACAAAGCCAGGGTTCAAACTCAGATGCTCTGTATTCATCATCCATGTGTCTTTTAAAAAAATATTTAAATCAATATAATTTATTTTTCAGAGAAATTTTAGCTTTATAGAAAAGTCAAATCGGAAGTGTTCCCATATACTATACTCCTTCTCATGTCCCCACAGCTCCTCCTATAACTAGCATCTCATGGTATGATACATTTATAACATTTGATAAGCCAATATTGATACATTATTATTAATTGAAGTCCACAGTTTACTTAGAATTTACTCTTTGTGTTATATAATTCTATAGTTTTTCACAAATGAATGTCATGCATTTATCATTATAGTTCTATTCAGAATAAATTCCCAGATCCAGAGATCCCTCCTACTTTGCCTACTTATCAGTCTACTTTTGCAGCTCATGTGGCACGTAGCACTGGGTTGGCTGGGATGCTGGCATGGCTACCCTGCTTGCTCAGAATAGGGAGAGGCAGTGCTAGAACGGAGCAAGTCAAAACAAGCCAACTGGACTGGGAGGCAGAGGCAAGATTAGTATGTACTCTTTTTTGTTTGGTTTATTTCACTTACCATAATGCTGTTGAGATTCATTCACATCGTTGCCTGTATTAGTAGCGTCAACCTAAATAACAACCAGAAAGCAATACTCTAATAATGATATTAAGGAGTAATAGAGCATTGCAGTGGAAGTACATATGCCATAGTAAATGTGTTTAGCTGTTTTCAATTGCTGTAACAAAATGCCTGAGGCTAGATGTTTTTTGAAGAAAAGAGGTTTATTTAGCTTACAGTTCTGTAGGTTCAATAGCATGGTGCTAACATGTTCCCAGTTCTTTTGAGTGCCTATTTTCTGGTCACAACATGGCAGATGGTATCATGGAAGGAATGTGTATTACAAGGATAGATCACATTGTAAAACAGATGCCAGAGAGGGATTCAGGGGCCAGGCTGTTTTTATTTATTATTTTGAGACAAGGTCTTGCTAAGTTGTGTAGGGCCTCACTAAGTTGTTGAGGCTGGCCTTGAACTTGCAATATCTTGCCTTGGCCTCCCCAGTTACTGAGATTACAGGTATGTACTACCATGCACAGCTCCAGGCTTGCTCTTTTATAATCATTTTGCTCTTGCAGGAACTAACTGGAATCCCATGAGAACTACATTAATCCCTTCCAAGGGCAATGACCCTAGTGACATAACTACCTTCTACTAGGCCCCACCATTTTTTTTATTAGATGAATATGGAGTTACAATTGAGGGGGAAACATTGTCAAATAATCAAGAACAAATGTATATATACACAGTTATCCAAGGCTGATGACATGTCATGAATACCCCTCTTTGGTTCCCTGTGATTCTATGTTTCCCCCAGAGGAAGCCCTGAGTTAAATGGATATCTCGTGGAGGTCAGAGATCTCCTTCTGAGATGATTCCCCCATATTCCCTCCCTCCAGTCTCCTAGATATTCTTCCTAAGCCCTTCCCCCACCCTGTCCTCCACCCTATGCCTCTGGTAGCCTAGGCAATCATCCCCCTGTTGCGTTGAGAATCACACAATTTGAGGTTATTATTAGCTTAGCCATCTAACATACTGCTTCCAGATGTTTTCTAGCTTCCACAGATGAGAGAAACCATTCGACCCTTGAGTCTCTGAGATTGGGATACTTCACTTAGCACAATTCTTTCCATCTCCATCCATTTGATTTCAAAAGCCATAATATCATCTTCTCTAATATAGACCCCACCTTTTAAAGGTCCCACCATCTGTCAATGTTGCCACTTTGGAACCAAGCTTCTGACACATGAACTTTGGGAGACACACCCAAATCATATCCAAACCATAATATTCAGTCCCTGTCCCCCAAGGTTCATGTTCTTTTCACAAAGTGAAATACAATCATTTTCCCCCATTGATCCCAAAGTCTTAACTCACTCCAGCCTCACCCAGAAGCCCAAATTCAAAACCTCATCTGAAACTCAAAGCAATCTCCTTTATCTGTGAATGTCCAATAAAAAAAATAAGTTATCTACTCCCAAGACTCAGTAGCAGAACAAGGACAAGATAAATGTTCCTTTTCCAAAGGGAGAAATAGTGAAGTAGAAAGGAGTAATTGGCCCAAAGCAACATTGAATTAAATTAAATCTTAAAACATTAAATCTTAAAACATAAATCTTAAAATTCTTAAACCCAGTGCCCTGTCGCCCCCCGCCCTGGGTTCTGGAGCGGGGAGCGGCGGAACAGCCTCGGGGGACCTTAGCCGTTCCCCGGGGGGCCAGCAGGACACTGGGAACCGGGCGCCGGCAGGACAGGGCTGGGGATGGGGGAAGAGGAGTTGCTCCCCGCAGTATTCCTGTGCGAGAAGCGGGCAGAACGACCTAGCGAGCCGTCCTCCGAGGGGCCGAGTTAGGAAGGGGATGGGGCGAGGAGTCGCTCCCCGCTGCACTCCAGAGCGAGGAGCGGGTAGAATGACCCAACGCTGGGCCATCCTCCGAGGGGCTGAGTTAGGAAGGGTTGGGGAGCCGGGAACAAGGGGGCGAACGCCGGCGGCTGGAACACGGGACCTGCATCTTCTACCGCTGCTGATTTCTCTGATGTTTTTGCTGATCTCTCCGGTTCTACGCGTCTTCTCTGCTTTCTCCCTTCAGGACAGGGCTGCTTGCTCGCTTGCTTTTCTCTGGCTGTTTCTCCTCTGGGTCTATGCTTTCTCTTTGGCTGCTTCCTCTACCTGACTAGCTGCTACTCTATTTATCCATTACAACAGCCAATAGGGTACAATGCAAACACCTTTCTCCAATTGTAACAAATGAGCGGCCAAATAGCTTAGTCATGCGGTCAGGCAATTTGCTGATTACAAGCCAGCTGGACCCCTTAGAGTTGTTTACCACCAATTCTTCTACAAGCCAGCTGAGCCTCATGTTCCCAACAGTGCCCTGTGCACACTTCAACAGGGAGTGGGCCTTCAGGGCCTTAGGCAGCTCCACTCCTGTGGCTTTGCTGGTCACCTCCCCAACACCTACTCTCACAGTGGTGCCTTGCAGCTTTCCCGGGACAGTGTTGCAGCCACTGTTGGGTCTACCTTCCTGGAGTAGATGTGTGGCTCCATGGCCATGGCTTCATGAGTCATTCTGGTGGGGACTCTGGAAGCCCATAGCCAACTTCTGTCTGGTTTCCTTGGCTTTCCTTTGAAATCTCTGTGGAAGCTGCCATGAGCCCATAACTTTGGCATCCTGCACATTTGAAAAACTAGTTCCATGCGGGCATCACCACCATTTGTCGCCAGCACAAGCGGTGCCGAGGTCGGCTTGAACCATGGCTGAAGCAACGGAGAGTGCTTTGCTGGAAACAGAGCAGAAGCCTAAGGCGGCCCTAGCCAGTTAGCCTGTGGAAAGTGCCCTGCGTTCAGTCCCTAAAGCAATTCTGAACTTCTACACGTCTGGGCCCATTGTAGGCAGAGGTGGGGGGCTCAAAGGTTTTTGAGGTACCTGAGGCCTATTTCCTGTTGTCTTGATGATTAACTTCTTGCTAGTCTCTTTAGTGTGCAGTTTCTCAGCCACCCCCTCCTCTGTTTAGGGATGTCCCTCCAAAAGCTGCAATGCTGCAGTGATCAGAAGTGAAAAGATTGGCTTGTGAGAGTTATAACCTTGTCAGTGGATTAATCCATTTGATGGGTTAATATTGGACCACTGGACAGGTGGGCATGGCAGTGAGTGTACCCATGGGAACTATATCTTGTCCCTGGCTCCTCTCTCCCTCTCTCTCTCTCTCTCTCTCTCTGCTTCTGGGCTGCCAGGAACCGAGTGCTTTTCTCTGTTGAGCCCTTCCCCCATGATGTTCTGCCCTGCCTCTCAGGCCCAGAGCAGTGAAGTCAGCTGGCCATGGGCTGAACCTCTGAAACTGAGACCAAAACAAACTTTTCCCTTTCAAAGTTGTTCTTGTCAGGCATTTTGGTCACAGTGGGGAAAAATTAATTAATTAATTAATACATCTCTCAAATATGCATTATCTGCTCTTTGTATTGGCAGGCTGTGACTTTTACAAATCTGCTGTTTCCTTGTGTTCCTGAGTCTCATTGTAAATCTCACTGATAGCAATAGCCACGTAGCAGCCTGAATGCTTTATTGTTTAGAAATTTCTTCCGCCAGATAAACTCATCCATCATTCTCAAATTCCGCCTTCCATAAAGACTGGAAGGCATCAAAACAGTTCAGCTAAGCTCTTTGCCATTTCATAACAAGTATGAAATTTTGTCCAGTTTCCAGTAGGATCCTCATTTCCATCTGAGACCAGTTCCCTCATCCCCTTGCCTCACCAGAATTCCCTGTAATGCTCCACCTAAGGCACTTTCAGCTTTTTCTACGCTGCTCCTCCAAACTCTTTCAAGGTTTACCTGTTACCCAGTTCCAAATAGGATAAGCATTCATATTTTTATAAAAGTATGCAGTATAACTTATTCTAATTCAGTCCCCAGTATCCTCCACCCTCTCCTTTCTCTTCCCTCTACTGTCTGTTATTTACTAGACACCTTTTCTCAGTGACTTGTTTATGTGTATGTATACAGAGAGATGAGATTGACTATGACATGTTCATATATGAACATGAACAAGTTGAGTCCTTCCATTAGCTTTCCCTGTTTCATTCCTCCTTCCTCCATTTCCTTCCCCTTTGACTTTTCCTCTGTTCTTTTCCTTAGTTTGGGTTAGCTCCCACATATTAGAGAGAACATTAGAACTTTCGTTTTTTGAGACTAGCTTATTTTACTTGGCATGATATCCTTTGGTTTCATCCATTTGCCAGCAAATGACATAATGTCGTTCTTCCTTGTGGGTGAGTAATACTCCATTGTGTGTATACGCCACACTTTCTTTATGCATTCATCAGTAGAAGGGGACCTTGGTTGGTTCCAAGCTTAGCTATTGTGAACTGAGCTGCGATGAACTTTGATGTGGCTGCATCCCTGCTGTACGCTGCTTTTAGGTTCTTTGGACATGTACCAAGGAGTAGGATAGCTGGGTCAAATGGTGGATCCATTCCTAGTTTTTTGAGGAATCTCCAAGCTGCTTTCCAGAGTGGTTGTACCAGTTTGCAGTTCTACCAGCAATGTGTAAGTGTACCCTTTTCCCCGCATCCTCACCAACATTTATTATTGTTTGTGTTCTTGACTGTTACTATTCTAACTGGAGTGAGGTGGAATCTCAGTGGAGTTTTAATTTGCATTCTGAATTTCTTTGAGTTTTTAGAAAGTCATTGAGAATTACTTAACTCTGATAGGCAGGTGTGAGTTCTTCATCTTTATTAGTACCTGGCTCTAATTTTGTCTGTTTCTGGCAAGAATGATTTACCTTGGTATCAGTAACTTTCACAATTGTTTTTTCCTTTTAAATTGCAAAGTAGTATTCTATTTGGTGGATGCATCACATTTAGTTTATCATTCACCAGTTGATGGACATTTTAGTTGTTTCCAGTTTGGGTTTATTATGAATAAAGCTACTGTAAGCATTTGTATACCAAAGTTTATGTGGAAATATGTTTTCATTTCTCTTGAGTTAATGCTTCGGAGTATAATTTCTGGGTCGTATGATGTATATTTTTAATTTTATAAAAAACTGTTAGCCAGGCATGGTGGCACATCCCTGTAATCCCAGCACCTCAGGAAGCTGAGGCAGGAGGATTGCTAATTCAAAGCCAGCCTCAGCAGTGCATCGAGTCTTTAAGCAACTTAGTGAGACCCTGTCTCAAAATAAAAGAAAAAAGAAAAACGTGCTGGGAATGTGGCTCAGTAGTTAAGTGCCCCTGGGTTCAATTCCTGGTTAAAAAAAAAAAAAAGAAAGAGAAGATGCTAAACTAAACTACTTTCTAAAGTGGCTGAATAAATTTGCTTTCCCAGTAACAATGTGAAGGATTTGTAGTTGCTCTTCATCCTTACCAGCCTTTAATATTGTCTTTTAAATTCTGTCCGTTATGATCATTGTATAGTAATATGTCAGTATGGTTTTATTTAATGCATTTACTTGATGACTAATAATATTAGTTATTTTCCATGTACTTATTTATCATCTATATATCTTCTTTAATTTTGATTCAAATCTTTTATCACTTTTTATTGGATTGTCTTATTGTGTTGTAAGAATTCTTTTTTTTTTTTTAAAGAGAGGGACAGTGAGAGAGACAGAGAAAGAGAGAAACAACTTTATTTAGTTTTTCACATGGCCTTAGTTGCTCCAACACTCAGTTGTGTACGTGGTGCTGGGGTTTGAACCCGGGTCCTCGTGCTTGCCAGGCAAGCGCCGAAACCGCTGAGCCTCCGCTCCAGCCCCGTAAGAATTCTTAGTTAATTATTCTGAATACAAGTCCTTTATCAGGTAGATGTTTTCTCAACACTTTATCTCAGTCTGAGGCTTATTTTTTAAATTTTCTTGGTGTCTTTTGAGGACCAGAGGTTTTATTTATTTATTTTTTAAAAGAGGAACTGTGAGGGAGAAAGATTCAATTTTATTTAGTTTTTCATGTGGCTTTCGTTGCTCTGACACTTCATTGGATACGTGGTCCTGGGGTTCAAACCAGGGTCCTTGAACATGCCAGGCATCGCGCCAAGACCCCTGAGCAGCTGCTCCAGCCCAAGGGTTTTAATTTTTATAACACACAGTAAAATTTTTCTTTCACAGTTATTACTTTTTCTGTTCTACCTAATTAATCTTTTCCTAACCTAAGGTTATATAGTTTTTTTCTCTTCTGTTTTCTTTGAAAAGTTTTATAATTTTAACTCTTATATTCAGATCAAGGGATTTTTTTCAAATTAATTTTTATGCATAATGTGAGATAAAGGCAGAAGTTAGTTTTTTTCCTTCTCATCTCTTCTCTCCTCTCCTTTCTTCCCCTCCACTCTATTCTCCCCCTCTCCCTTTTCTCCTCTCCTCTATTTGCCTCTCTTTTCCTTTCATTTCTTCTGTTGTTCAGAAACTTTTTGTTGAAAAACCAATATTTCTCCACTGATTCATATCTCTGTTGAAAGACAACTGAGTGTATACAGTTGAGGCTATTTTTATAATCTCTCCTGTGTTCCATAGATATATGTCTGACTTTAAGTCAATATCATATTGTCTTCATTACTGTAGCTTTATGGCCAGTCTTGAAATTAGGAAGTGTGAGATTTCTAATGTTCCTCTAATGGTTTTTGGGCAGGACTTTTCTAGGTCCTTGGAATTTCTATTTAAAATTTTGAATTAGCTTGTCAATTTCTATTTAAAAAATGATTTTGATAGGAATAGTACTAAATATAAATTTGGCAAAAGCTGACATCTTAACAATATTGATTCTCCTATGCATACACATTCTATATATTTTCATTTATTTAGATCTTTACTTTTTTCTCAACAATATTTTATAATCTTATTGTATTTAGTTAAATGTATTCTTGAATATTTTGTTTTGATTCTATCATATCATATTTCAATTTTTAATGTTTTTATTAGTTTATGAGAAATAAAATTTGGTATATTAACCTCAATGAAATACCACCTCACACCTGTTAGAGTGGCAAAAATGAAGAATACAAACAACGGCAGATGCTGGAGGGGCTGTGGGAAAAGAGGAACACTATTACACTGCTGGTGGGACTGCAAACTGGTTCAGCCACTCTGGAAAGCAGTGTGGAGAATCTTCAAAAAATTAAGGATGGAACCACCTTATGACCCAGCTATCCCACTGCTAGGTATTTTCCCAAAAGAGGTAGAGTCTGCATATTATAGTGATGTGGCTTCCTCAGTGTTTATAGCAGCTGAATTTACCATAGCTAGACTATGAAACCAACTCAGATGCCCCTCACTTGACGAGTGGATACAAAAACTATGGTACATATATACAATGGAATACTACTCGGCCATTAGAGAAGATGATACTTTGGCTTTTGATATCAAATGGACGGAGATGGAAAGAATTATGCTAAGTGAAGTATCCCAATCTCAGAGACTCAAGAGCCGAATGGTTTCTCTCATATGTGGAAGCTAGAATACATAGGGAAGCAGTAGGTTAAACGGCTAAACTGATAATATCCTCAAACTGTATGATTGTCAGCATAATAGGGGGATGGTACCCTAGGATACTGGGAGGGGTAGGGAGGGGTAGAGGTAGGGGGAGGGTATTTGAAGATCTCCTAAGATACTGGAGAGTGGGAATATAGGCGAACCATCTCAGAAGCAGAGGTTATTCCTCCACGAGATACCCATTTTATGCAAGAGTTCTCATGGGGGAAACTGCAACAGGTGAAACTCAAGGTGGTCATCCATGTTTGGGCATTACCCCTGGATAACTATGTATATATACTTTGTTTATTAATGGTCTGATAATGTTTCCCTCTCATTTGTATCTCTATATACTCTTCATAAAAAAAATTTTGGTATACTGTCCCTGTATCTTGTGACCTGGCTGAAATTATAAGTTCTAACAACTTTTTTGGTTGATTCTTTGGAACTTCCTTTTCATAGCATCATGTCATCCATAAAGAAAAGGTAGTTTTGCCTCTTTCTATGACTATATGCATTTTACTTCGTTTTCTTGCCTAATTGTGCTGGCTAATATCTCCAGTACAATGTCAGATGGAAGTGTTGAGAACAGACATCCTTGCTGGTGTTCTAGAAGGAAATTTTTTAATTTTTCAGAATTAAAGATGAGGTTAAATCTCTTTTGAGTACATGTTTTTATTATGTTGAGGAAGATCCCATCTAGTTTACTGAGCATTTCTAATCCCGAAAGGATGTCAAATTTTGCAAATGCTTTTCTGTATATTTATTGAGATTATGTTGCCTTTCTTTTTTTATTCTGTTGAAACAGTGAATTACAAGGATTTGAATATGTGGCCGACCCCACATACCTGAAATAAATTGCACTCTCTATGAGGTATTATTTTTAATCTATTGCTGGTTTTACTTTACTAATATTGTTAAAACTTTTGGAATCGAGTTCAAGAAGCATATTTGTTGGCATGTTTTAGTTTTTGAAGCATCTTTCTTTGGTTTTGCCATTGGGGAAATGCTGTCATCATACAACAAATTGGTGTTACTCCCTCTTATATTTTCTGGAGTTGTTTCTATAAAACTTGCATCATTTCTTACTTAATTATTTGATAAAATTCACCAGGGAAGTCATCTGGAACTAAAATTTTCCTTGTGGCAAAGTTTTAACTATGAATATAATTTCTTTATTAGACATACAGCTTTTCAGGTTGTTTCTTCTTCTTTTTCTTTTTTTAGAGAGAGAGGGACAGAGACAGAGAGAGAGAGACACACAGAGAATCAATTTTATTTAGTTTTTTTCATATGGTTTTTGTTCCTCTCACACTTTATTGTATACGTGGTGCTGGGGTTAGAACCTGCGTCCTTGCACATGACAGGCAAGCACCATAACTGCTAAGCTGCTGCTCCGGCCCCTGTTTGTTTCTTTGTTTGAGATTTGGTAATTAAGTTGTTTCAAGGAATTTTTGCATTTCACCTAAGTTATCTCATGTATTGGCAAAAAATGTGTTCAGAATATTTTCCTGTCCTATGGGATCTATAGTGATGTCCCTTCTTTAATTCCTGATACTCATACTTTGTGCCTCTGTTTTTTTGATCAGTTAGTGACAGTTTTATTAGTTTTTTTTTGTTTTTTTATTTTTGTTGTTGTTGCTGGGGCTTTAAACTATGGGCTTGTTTATGGAAGGCAAGAGTTTCTACCACTGCAATATATGCCCATATGCCCAGCCTTTTTTTTTATTAAAAAAAATTTTTTTTGAGATGAGGGTAGCTCAGTTGCTCAGGCTGGCTTAGAACTTGTGACCCTCCTGCCTCTACTTCCTGAGTGGTTAGGACTATAGGTGTATGCTGCAACTCCTGACAGTTTTATTAGTTTTACTGTGTTACTCAAAGAAAAAGTTTTTAATTTATTTTAATTTTCTTTTCTGTTGCTGTTATTTTCTGGTTCACTGATTTTTCCCATTATGTCTTTCCTTTCTGTTGCTTTAGTTTCTGTGTATTTTATTTTTGCTAGTTGTTAAGGTGAGATTTAAGAGCATTGATTTGCTTTCTAAAGTAACTGCTTAATATAAAATTCTGTCTAAACAGTGCTTTAGCTATGTCCCACTAATTTTGACTTGTTTTTATTTTCATTCAAATAAAATATTTTCCAATTTCTATTGTGTTTTCTTCTTTGATTTAATAGCTCTTTAAAAGTGTTATGTTTAATTTCCAATTATTTTTCTCTTCTTGATTTGTTATTTAATTGCAGTGTGGTCAGAGGAACATACTAAATATGTTTTCAATCCTTTTGCATTTTTTTCTTGGTGAATGTTCTATGTGCCTTGAAAAATACTATATGTTTCTCTATGTATGTTCACTATGCCAATTTGTTTGATAGTGCTGTCAAAATCTATATCTGTAAACAAATTTTTTCTTTGGCCTTTTTGTTCTGTCAAATTCTGAGAGAGTTGTATCAAAGTTTCTCAAGCTATGAGTGTGACCATCCTGCAGTTTCCCCTAAGTGTGTCTCTCTTGGCTCAGAAGTACCAGGGTGGGTCCTGTAATAGAACAGGCATCAGCCAGGCCATCAAATAAAGTCTCCTTCTCTGAATGACTCCCAAAATTTATCCAGATTTCATAATTTCATGGGAAATGCTCACTTTTGGTTTCTAAGATATGAAGTGAATGTGGATTATTTTTCTACAAATTTAGTATCCCTTAAAAAGGTGACTCTTCCATCTTTCTGGTCCTCTTTTCATGCCAAAAGAGAGATGGCTGTCCTAAAGAGCAGAATTTCAAATACTGGGTACTTGAGTGGTTTTGTTTCCAGCAGTGGGGCCTTGGTGACAATTGCAGGGGAAAAGAAGAACAATTCTGTTAAATAAGTTGAATGTTAATGAAACTGAATTACTAAACCAGTTCATACTGTTGTGCTTAATTCTTTGCCATTAAATTTTTTTTTAAAAAAATTATTTGTCATAATTACTTAGACTGCTTGCTGAGAAAAAACTGTTTAGGCCAAACTGATGGTGTTCCAGCTGAGGCTCATTCCAAAATTCCAAAGAGTTTGTTAATGTTGCAAAATGATCCTTCTTGCAACAGAAATAAAGGTCAGTACGCAAAGTCCAGTATTGTATAAGGGAATTATATCATCTTATCAGCATCAGAAAGAAGGAAAATATTTAGTTCTCTTGCCTGAGTTGAACTTTGCAAGATCCATCTGTTTGAGAACTCATTCAGCGGCAATGCCCTGACCTGTGGGAGCATTTGCCAGTCCCTTTGAGCCTATGCAACTCAAAACAGCCATTTTGTTTTCTTTTGACTCTGAGAAGTAAGCTTTCCTTGAGGAAAATAATAAAAATAAAAATACCTATTGAACATTAAATTGTAAATGCATGTGGAGGGAGATAAATAGGATTGATATAATTGACTCTAATATAGGCCAGGTAGTGTACTAAGTACTTATAGCCGTTTTCTTTTTTAATCTTCTCGGGAGCCCTAAGTGATATATTAGCTCCATTTCAGGGGCAAGGAGACTGAGATTCAGAGCATTATGAAATCCCATAACTGGTAGAAATTGAGATTAGAACCCAGATCTCTCTGGTACCAAAGTTTATATTCTTTGCTGTCCATTATGCTTTAATTAATAAAGTGGTCAAATCCAAAAGTAATCCACATTCCATGCCTGTTTTCATTGATCAGTTCAGTGGTCTTGCTGAAACGTGGTTAGCAGTTGAGTCTATAAAATGTCATCTTTCTCTTCAGAATCATTGTGTTAGGGAAACTTTGATCATGCCATATTCTTCAAGCAGAATCTGAGTATTTTGTCTTAGATAACTTTGGCATTATATAGTACTGACATCACTTTGCACTCCAGCCTTTGGAAAAGTTAGACTCAATACCAGGAATGAACAGTGAGCAACTCTGTACCTTTTACTTAGGCAAGGAGGAAGGGCTAGGAAGTTTTAAAGATCAGTAATAAGGGGCTGGAGTGGTGGCTCGGTGCTAGCCCAGCATGCTTGAGTACACGGGTTCAAACCCCTGCATCCACGTACACAACTAAGTGTCAGAGCAATGAAAGCCATGTGAAAAACTCAATAAAAATTGATTCTCTCTCTCTAAAAAAAAAAAAAAATCAGTAATTGGCTAGTAGAAACAGGAAAGCTTGTTAAGGTTTAACAGGTGTTATGAGTCAATCTTTCTAGACTTAAATCAAGGTGCTACATTCTAATTAGTAATTTCCTTTCTAAGCCCCCAGTTGCAAATTCAACTCTTGCTTAGTTTCTACCCTATTCTAAATGTCCTCACTCATTCAAATTAAATTTTCCTGACCATATCGCAAGTGCATGATTTAGATATGAAGTATCCCCCGAAAGCTCATGTGTGAGACAATGCAAGAAAGTTTTGAGGTGAAATGATTGAGTTGTCAGAGCCTTCACCTTAATCGGTGCATGGATCCACTTGGATGGATTAACTGGGTAGTAACTGTAGGCAGATAGGGTGTGACTAGAGGAGGTAAGTCACTGGGGATGTGCCTTTGGGGTATATATTTTTGTCCCCAGTAAACAAACCTCTCTGTTTCTTGATTGCCATGACCTGAGTGGCTTTCCTCCACAAGGCACGTCTGCCTTGATGTTCTGCCTCAACTCAGACACAGAGTTTTGGAGTTGGTCATTTGTGGACTGAGACTTGTGAAACTATGACCAAATAAAATTTTTTGTTCTTCTAAATTATTTTTGTTCTGGCTTTTGTTCCTGTTTACAAGAAGATGACTAAAACATCCAGACATCCAAAAAAAATATATAGAAACAGGGCTGGTATGGTGGCTCCGTGGTTATGGTGCTTGCCTGGCGTGTGCAAGGACATGGGTTCAAATCCCAGCACCAAGTACATAACAAAGTGTCTGAGCAACGAAAGTCACATGAAAAACTAAATAAAAATTGATTCTCTCTTTCTCTCTCTTTAAAAAAAATTCTTGTTTAAAAAACATGTAGAAACTTACAGAATATAAATGAAGTATGAGGAAAAAGTAAATTTTGACATACTTATCATTTCTGATATAGTTAAATGGAAACACATTCCTTCCAGTAATGTATAGTATAGGCCACTAAAGCACATGCAAGTATGTGACAAATTGTCACAATACCTTGAATATTTTAATTAAATAACACTGATTATAATAATGGTGGAAGGTATTTTTATAAAAGAAAAATTAAACACCAAAAATAAGGTAGATGGCTTAAAAGCTATCTAAATAAGGAGTCATAGGTCATAAGTCTCAGATTAAGTTCTAATGAAGGTACATGTGAGCTGTTTGATCTTGGGTAAAGGTCACCTAACATCTCCTTTGCCTGGGCTTCTATACTGGGCATTGGGAGGATAAAAGCAAAAATCTTACTTGGTTTTGGATTACCAAAATTATCAGTAAATCATTTGATTTACTCCAGGTACCAACATTGATGAATTAGGGTATGCTTACTTTCACCTAAGAATTTTAGAATATTGAGTTATTTTATGAAAAAAAATCATTATACATATATACTTTTGAAAAATACAGTTTATTCAGGATTATAAACAGTATAATGGATATATTTATTTAGTTAATAATTATTGGGTATATCACAGTGATGCACACATAATGGAATATGGGAATGATATAGGTTTTTTTATTTTGTCTCCATAGTAAAGCTTTGACAAATTATAATATAAAGATAGATTATTCTACAGTTGCATATTTTTTTTTAAAGAGAGAGAGGGACAGTGAGAGAGAGAGAGAAAGAGAAAATCAATTTTATTTAGTCTTTCACGTGGTCTCCGCTGCTCTGGCACTTCCTGACATTTTGTTATGTGTGCGTGGTGCTGGGGTTTAAACTCGAATCCTCGGGCATGCCAAGTAAGTGCCGAAACCACCCAGCCACCACTCCAGCCCACAGTTGCATAATTTTTATATGATGATTCTCAGCCTCTTTTATCTTATATTCCACCAGCAATTATACCCAATAGGATTCAATGAATTAGAAATTTCAAAATCTGCAGTTTCAGAAATGGTTGTATTTCATCAATTTTGTTATTGTATTTATCATTAATTAAAAGTGATGTCTATGAAAAAATATAGTAAAAATTGCTAAGGATTAAACAAGCAAAAATGATTCCTTTAGTAGTTAAACATATTATTGTATGATTATTAATTTTACTACCTTAGCAAAACACAAAGATGTTTAATGAACAATTTTGCCATCAGTAGATATATGTAAAATTCTACGGTATAAGGTGTATAAAGCAGAAGAGAGGCTGGAGTGGTGGCTCAGCGGTTTCGGCGCTTGCCTGGCAAGCACGAGGACCTGGGTTCAAACCCCAGCACCACGTACACAACTGTGCGTGTGTTGGAGCAACTAAGGCCATGTGAAAAACTAAATAAAAGTTGTTTCTCTCTTTCTCTGTCTCTCTCACTGTCCCTCTCTCTTAAAAAAAAAAAGCAGAAGAAAGGTGTAGGCATGCAGAGGTCAGATGAAATGGAAATGAAGCTGGGGGTTGTAGTGCTAAAAGATACATTGGTCAAAAGAACTGAAGAAGGAACAGAATTAAATGAATATTCCACAGTGAGCAGAGTCATCAAGAAGCTGAACAACAAAAAGACCTGCTGTGCACATGGGAAACAAGGGTCAGAAGAAATTTTATTCAAGGTGATGAGTATATCAAAAGTCACAGATCTTTGGAAGCTAGGTTCAGAAGGACATGGTTTGCACAAACATGAGAGGCAGCCAGTTATTGAAATTACGATGTTAATTTTTTTCATTTTTAATGGTGCATTATCGTTGTACATACTGGTGGGGTTTGTTCTTACATATTCATTTATGCACACAATACAACAGTATGATTTGGCCAATATCAATCCATTTCCCCCCTTCCTACCTATCTCCTACCCCTTGGTCCCTTTCCTCTGCTGATCTTCCTTTGACTTTTTTCTTCTTTTTCAGTTAGAGCTTTATGCTTATACATAGTTGCTGGGTTCATCCCGACAAACTCATACATGCCTGGAAATCAATTTCAGTTCATGGTCCCTGCCTTTTTCTACCCCCTTTTCCCTCCTTCCTTCCTCCCCTCTCCCTTTCCTTTCCTCTTCTCTACTAGTATCTCTTCTAGGACTTGGAGCCTATGCTAGTTGGATTCCTTAACGTATATTGTGACTCAGTGCTTTGAAGGAAATATTTTAGTTTGTTAGATATTACCAATAATTTCAATTATATGTGTAAAATTTGTTTCAATTCCTAATGTAAGAATGCTTTGCTTAAAGTTAACTCTCTATATAAAAATCAGAATTTTAAAAATGAAAGAGTTAGAAGTAAAATTGTTCACTTTACAAATACTGGATTTCTTTTTCTTTATTTTTAGATTATCCTTGCCTTTTCACACATTCATATTACCTGCCTACGCATGTAGGTATTTGAAGTGCCATAAATTGACAGAAAGAGCCAATCTGAGTGTTTCCTAGGACATCTATAAACACACTCAAAATTTTATTCTAGTTAAGAAATGTTCAATCTATGTAACATTTGGTCTTTTTATAACAGCTGTAGTGTTTGAACCTATTGTTCAGAACCAGGGAAAATCATGTTGCTTTTTAAATGGAACCTTATCTAAACAACAACATGAGCTATAGTCTTGATTCTCTGCAGAGATCTCAACTCTAAACATGAAATTCTGGACCGGAACCAGAAAAAAGTAAAGGTCAGACTATATCCCTTAAAGCATGTTAAAAAACATGTTAAAGCAGGTTTCTTTACCAATACCCTATTTTATATACCCATAATTTTATCGAATATATTGTGATACAGAAGAAGATAAAAACAGAACTGAGGGATTAGGAAAAAATATATTTTTACACATAATAAAGAAAACATTCCACAGCATTCTAAGCCATTTCCCCTAGATATTGCTTGTCTCTTTCTCTCTTGTCCTTCTCCAGTGGTAACATTTTGGTTACCCAAACCAGACCCCACAGCTTTCCGTCACATTAAGGAGAGCTTAAACATCATATTCTCAGTAGTGTGGTCCTTTCCTTCCACTAGAGCAAGGTGATTGTCTTTCACTCCTATATACGTTCCACGATTGCTCTTACATTCAAATGAAACAAATTCTGAGGACTCCTTATGAAGGACAAAGAAGGCCTGCTCTGGCAAAGGGGCTTTACACTTTTGGAGCTGAGGAAACAAGAGAAAAACAATACGTGAGTTAGAAGTCTAGAATCAACTTTGCCTTCATGTGTTAGAACCTAAAAGGGAATAATTATCAATAACTTTGTATTTCCAGCAAGTCTGTTTACTGAGGAAGGGGAGGAGGAGTGAGTAGAGGGTAAAGGGTGGGTGACAGGATTTAATTTGATTCACTGATAGTATACTTAGAGAGGCAGTATGGCTTAGAAGGACTGAATCAGAACACAACACTTTGGGATTTATACCCTTTTTTGTTATATAATCTAAGATCTTGGGCATGTTGCTTTGCCTCCCGAGTTTCAAATTTTCAGTCTAGCCAGTTTTCTAGATCCGTTAATTCCCAATCAACCTATACACCATAAATAATCTAAATGATTATTATTTTAAGTCACTAAGTTTGGGGGACAGTTTGTTACTCAGCAAAAGCTGACCAATAGAATAATTCCAGCATAGACTTAATTGTAAAACTTAAATGAGATGATGCTTATAAAATATTTAGCAAGTGCTTGGAATATGGTAGAGCTCAATATGAGTCACTTCTTTTTATTGAGTAATTATAAACATTGTGTTATGTACACTTAGGGATATTTTGTAGAAAAAATGCCAGTTACTGTCCACTGTTTATGTGACTACCTTCTACAGCTGTATTAGTTTTATGCTTTTGTGTATATATATATATATATATAAAATTTAACTTCTGTATTATATTTTCATGTTCCCTCCCTTACTTCTACCTTTGGCTTATTTGTTCTTCAAGATATTTTAATTCCTTGTCATAAACAACACAATACTGCCATTTACTAAGGAAAGAATATGCAGTGAATCCTATGATTAGAATGTAGACTGTTGAAGAAATAAAGATGGCGGCCACCCCAGCAGCAGTGACTCCGAGACGCTCCTGAGAGTCACCTCACGCTGCAGGACTGGACAAGGATTCCCACGGTAGGACAAAGCTCCCAGTGTGGGGGAACATTATCCCCCACCAGTTTTTTTAACTCCAAAGGAATAGCATGGTCCATTAACGAATATAAAGGAGGAAGTTTGAGGCGCCCGCATGAAGGGCCCCACACCTGGGGGAGGGGAGCTTCCCCTGAGGGGAGGAAACCGAGCAAGTATCCTGATCAAATACCCTAATCCTCCGGCCTCAAACTCCCTGATCTGACTGATCTTAATTTACATGAACTTGGAATAAAGTTCTGGGAATTAATCGCTCACATTAGCGAACTTAACAGCTGTTCGTGCGAGCAGCAGCAGCCGGCTCACCACTGTGACGTTTCCCTGAGGGTGGGGCTGGCTGCTTAGCAAAAAATGGTCTTGGGGTCTCAGCCCCCACGATCAGAAAACCAGAATCTACCAGCCTGAGTATTGGCCATCTCCGAAAGAGGCTGTGTGCTGCTGGGAGCTCCCTCTCCACCTCCGGTTGCTGCCGGTGGAGTCGGGGGAAGGGAAGATTCGACACAACCGCAAGTCAATAATCATATTATATACAATTTGACTTCCGAGATGACTCAAAACCCTGTAATTGTTACAAAGTCTGAGACTCAGCCTCCCATATCTATTCTAACTTTGAATGTGAACGGTCTCAATGCCCCAATTAAAAGACACAGACTGGCCCATTGGATCAAAAATCAAAATCCAACAATATGTTGTCTGAAAGAGACACATTTGACACTCAAAAATAGACACAGGCTGAAAGTGAAAGGATGGCAAAATGTCTACCAGGCCAGCGGCCCAAAAAAGCAAGCT
>PVKS010031425.1:0-23444 GCA_004027875.1 Aplodontia rufa | reverse complement strand
CCTGTCTCCCTGTCTCTCTGTCTCTGTCTCTGTCTTCCTCCCTCCCTCTCTAGCTCACTGTCTCTCTCCCTCTGTCTCCCTCCCTCCCTCATTCTCTCTCTCTGTCTCCCTGTCTTTCTGTCTCTGCTCTCATTGCTGACCTGGCTGTAGGGCCCTGCTGCCTCTCTCATGGGTGGGGGACAGGACACACTGTTGGAGTTGGGCCCCAGATTTCTGCCCCTGCTACTGCTGTCTGGGGTGGGCAGGCAGCAGTATTCAGCAGGTGCTCCAAACGTGCATGGGCTTTGTCTTCTTGGCTGAAGCTCTGCTGTGTGGGAGCAGGAGTGGGACCAGGTCACCACTTGGTCCTGTAGTGAAGAGCTCCCTACGGCTGCCTTGGTGGTAGGGAGGGGCCCATATGGCTGCCTTGTCCCTGCACCCTGTGGCCACATGACACAGGCAGGGGATCCAGCATTCTCGAGCCCCTCTCCCTGTTGCCCCTTACCGTGTCCCCAGCCCACTCCACAGTGGGCAAAGACTGCTGCTGGTCAGGCCCCCAGCAGGGGAGGGTGAGTGGCCACTGAAGACCTGGGTGGGCAGGGCAGCCTCCTCCGAGGCTGACTCCATTAAAGCTGCTCCTTGGGTCTTGGTGGAGGCCAAGGTGGGCCAGGGTGCGTGGGGCTGGGGGCCACCCAGACCCCCGACCCTGTTTCCTCTGCCAGGCTGTCAGTGGCCCAGACCTGGCCTGGGACTCCTGCACAGCCATCTAGCTGGGGCTGAGACACAGCCCTCCAGGCCCACAGGCACTCAGCAGAGCTGGGTGACACCCCTGGGCTCCCCAGCCAAGCATGGGTGTGTGGGATGCAG
The DNA here is from genome assembly GCA_004027875.1 of Aplodontia rufa. Taxonomy (NCBI): domain Eukaryota; kingdom Metazoa; phylum Chordata; class Mammalia; order Rodentia; family Aplodontiidae; genus Aplodontia; species Aplodontia rufa. The sequence goes on along the minus strand of PVKS010031425.1, from coordinate 22,598 downwards.
TGCTGGCCCCGGCTCCCTGTGCCCAGGACGAGGTGGGCCTTGGCCATGGCACCCCAGGTCCTCAGGTCCTCTCAGAGGATCAAGCCCTTCCCTGGCCTCCCCTGGAGTAGCCCTTGCTGGGCCTGGCCATGTCCCCACCTTGGCACACAGGAAGCTAGGAAGGGCTTTCCACATGCCAGCTTGCCCTGTCCACTCACTGGTCCCTTGAGCTGCTGGTTCAAGCCCGTGGCCTGGGCTAAAGCTGGCTGAGCCCAGCGCAGATTCTCAGACTTCCCAGCAAGGAAAGCCTGCTTGCTGCTGAAAGCCACTGGATTTGTGCCTGGTTTGCTCTGTGGCAAGAACCAATTAACACGTGTGGGTACGACTGCTGTGCCCCAATGCTCCCAAAGACAATACTGAGGCTCAAAGAGGCCAAGTCACTCTCCTGAGGCCACCCAGCATGTACGCAGCAGACCAGGAGTCAAGCCCCAGGCAGACTGGCCTTTCATCTGAGGCCCAGGCTGTCATTCCACCTTCGAGTGTGTGGGGCCAATGGACAGGCTGGGACAAGTTAGGGAGCTGGGCGGCTTGCAGGACGATGCTCAGGCCCTTGCTGCACACCTTAAGTCTACCAAGACCAGCTGGACACCTTTCAGATTGGCTCTTGTCTCAGCCTGGCCAGTATGACCTCCTTCATTCCTGCTGTCCACTAATGACCCAGTTGGTATCTTGGCCACTTCAGCCAGCAGCGTAGGGAACCTGCATCATCAATCTGACCCTACCACCCTCTGTGGCTCCCTAGTACTCTCAGGATGGCCTCTTGAGACCTTGTCACCTCATCTTCATCTCCAAGGCTCTGGTGTCCTTCACTTGCACATCTGAGCCCCCTCGCATGCACAGACACACTCACACACACACACACACACACACACACACACTCACAACACACACTTGTGCTCTCACACTGACACACGCTCACACACACTCATTGACACACATGCAATGCACACACACACACTCATGCACTTATGCCCCCACTCACACAGACTGACTCATATCTCACACACTGACACACTCACACAGACATTCGCACACTCACACACACGGACACAACTCATTGATACACATGCACATGCACACAATCATGCTCTCACACTCACTGACTCACACTCTCACACTGACACACTCACACAGACATTCCCACACTCACACACACGCACACGCACACGCATGCTCTCACACACTCACCGACTCACACTCACACTGACACACATTCTCACACTCACATTGACACACTCATTGACATACATGCACACAGTCATGCACTTATGCACACAATCATGCTCTCACACTCACTGACTCTCACTCTCACACACTGACCACACTCATTGACACACATGCACATGACACATACACTCATGCACTTACACCCATTCTCATGCTCTCACACTCACACAACTCACTGACACACACACGGACACACTCACACAGATATTCTCACACTCACACACTGACACACATGCACATGCACACACACACTCATACACTTCCCTCAAACTCATGCTTACACACACTGACACACACTCACAAGACATTCTCTCACACTGACTCCTACTTGTTAACACACATGAACATACACTCATTGACTCACACTCACACACCAACACACACTCATTGACACACACGCATATGCACAACACTCATGCTCTCACATACACTCACTGACTCACACTCACCCACTCACACACACTCATTGACACACGCATGCACACACTGACACACACTGATATACTTACATGAGCACACACAGTCACTGACTCACTGACACACACTCACACTGACTCACATGGATGTACACACACATGCACATGCTCACAGATACACTCACTCACATGGACACACACTCATTGAAACACATGCATACGCACACACACTCATGCTTTCACACACTCACTCATTGACACACTCACATACACTGACTCACTCGCACATAAGCACACTCACTCACTCACATGTACACACACACACTCACTCCCTCTGAGGCTCCAGCACCTGCAGGGCTGCACCGGCTCTTAGGCACCTCGGTGGCCTTGGCCTCCGGGCCTTTGTTCTCGCTCTTCCTCTGTGGGCTCCTCTCCTTCCCATCAGCTTGCTGATGCCACCTCCACCAGAAGGCCTCCTCTGGCTGCCTATCCAGCAACCCTGCCCCAGGTACTTCCTGTCTTGGCAGACAGCCCCTCCACTCCATCCCTGGTGGCAGGTCCCCTGTGCACAGTGGGGCTCGCCCAGTCTCTCTGGCTCATAGCTTACCACAGAGGGTGCAGTTGCTGGAAAAGAACCCAGACCAGGCTGAGCCCATGGAGCGTATCCTGGGGGTCTCTGCCCTCCTGTGCCCCCCAGTGCTGTCACCTCTCCTTTCTCCCCAGGTGTGGCCAATCTGGAAAGTATGTCCCCAACATCCAGAAACAAGTGAGGAGACAGGCAGTTCATCTTCCTGACCAAGCAGCCCCCTCATGGTGCCAGCTCACAGCTTGGCATGTGTGCCAGTTATGGAGAGCTCTGCCTCCCACCTGGGGGATGGTGGCAGCTCAGCCCATGGCCTACCTGTCCCTGGAGCTGTGGCCCGACCACCCTGCCAGAGGAAGTTGCGTCTTGGACCCGGATAGTCCTTCGAGCAGTACCAGGGGCTGCAGGAAGGGTGCCAGGCACGTGGCTCTGATGCACTCTGCCTCCAGGACATTTTCTGGACTTGGTCTTCCTTTGCTCAGAGGGGCCAGTGGGGAAGGAGCAAGGCGTCCCTGCGGAAGTGGCCCCACAGAGCCCCACCCACCCTGTGTGCCAGGGTGCTGGGCGCTGGTAGCAGGCAGTGGTGTGGTGGGAAGGGGGGTGGGGAGAGGCAGGGAACACCCAGGACCAGGCAGTCTTGGTTTCCTGAAGCCTGAGTCAGGGCTCAGTCCTGGACCAGCTTGGTGTTTAGGGCCGTGAAAGCCAGAGAGCCAGGAGGGGCCCTGGAACTGCCTGCCCGTGAGGCTGTGGGGTGGCTCTGGGCAGAACATGGCCAGATTTCCTGGTGCAGAGCCGCTGAGCTCTGTGAGAACCTGGGGCCATGCCCATGTGATGGTGGGGTCCCTCCCAATTCCCACCTTCCCTAAATGCTCACTGAGCACCAACCCAGAGCGCAAGGCCTGCGTGGGGCTGGGGGCCAAGCACAGGAACCTACAGGCATGTGGATACACTTGGCTTTGTGGACAAGGGGCATATGAGGGTGAGTGGCCTCACGGTGACCACTTCTGAGGAGGGAAAGCAGGGAGGTCTCAGGGCTGGAGCCTGGGGCACCATTGTCCGAGGCCAGCCAGCACCCGGGAAGTGGTGGGAGGCAGCTGGGGTGAGAGGGCGGGGCAGGGCATGAGGCACCTGTGACCAGGCTGGGTGCTCTTCTGGGGTGCAGCTGGTGCCCCCAGCACGCTGGATGGCATTCTACAGTCCTGGGGCTGTTGTCCAGCTGCAGATATCAGGGACAGTCACCTTCAGGGACGCACAGTTCCAGGCTGCAGCTGGCACAGGATGCCATGCACAAGGTCCTCTGGAGTCTCCATCCACGCTTACTCGGTAACCCAGCAAGCGCACTCCGACAGCAGCCTGCGCCCAATGGGCACCAGGGGATGGGTGGGTGGCCACCTCCACCTTGTTCATGGTGACGCAGGCTGGAGATGGCCAGATGTCCTGCTGCAGGGGCTGGATGGGTACACACGTGTGGTCACCGACATGCAGCCCAGGGACCTGACACAGAGCACTGCGCGGAGGCAGCCAGACAGGAAGTGGGTGCTGAGAGCGTTGGTCTGCAGAGGGTGACGCTGTCAGGTGGGGGCCTTTGTGGGGCTGGGAGGGCCTCAGCGCTGGTGCTGTCCTCTCCCTCCGCAGGGTACTCAGGTGCAGCTGTGCTCTGTGGAGTCCCCTGTGCACATGCTTGCTGCATGTTTGTCACTTCGATTTTAAGGGTGAAGAGTCACATTTTAGAAGGAGGGACTGCCCCGCGCCCTTGGCTTCTTCAGGGCCCAGCTTCCTCCCTGGAAAGGCTGAGGTTTCTGTGGCATCTTGGGCTCCAAGCAGAAGCTGTCTGCTCTGCCTGTGTCACCCGGAGCCCAGGGTCAGCACCTGCACTGCTCACCAAGGCCAGTGCCTCATCCTCGGACTGGTGCAAAAACTTGCATGGGCACTGTGAGGGATACAGGTACATTGCAGAGGGGACAATGCTCTGTGTGGGCTGGCAGCCCAAGCAGGAGAGCACAGAGTGGTGGGTGGGCCCCTCAGGGGGTCACTGCCCTGCTGGCCGCTGAGAAGGGCAGCTGCGACAGAAAAGAGCTTCCTGAGTCCTCTGGGCCTTGCGACCGAAGCAACAAGGCACAAATTGGAAGACCCCCACCCCCCAGAGACCCGGGCATGGAGTGCACCATGCAGGTGAGGCAGGCGCCAGCGCCAGGCTCACCATGTGTGCCTGCACACGTGTGCGCGCCCATGCCCCGTTTACACAATGCACACAATTGCCGCCAAAGAAGTGGGGATGTTCTTTGGAGAGAGGGTGCATTTTTGAATCTCAATTGGCTGTCTCAACAATGTCCGTTTAATTAGCGTGCTTTGAAGGGGAAATGAAGGGAAATTATAACTCATCCGGGAAAATGGCTCGTGTGTGCTCTGCTCCTCCTGCGGGCTCCGGAGGCCCACCCCGGGTCCGGCAGAGCCCAGTGCTGTCCAGACCAGGGAGGGGAAGGGCCGCATGGTCTGGGGCTGGGTGACGCTGAGGACAGAGCAGGTGGCAAAGCAGGGCTGTGGGAATGGGGGCAGGGACACAGAGGGACAGGGTGACGTGTCCTCCCCTCTGGGACTTGGTCCTTGGTGCCCAGAGCAGGACAACACACCTGCAGAGAGCAAGGGCCGCTTAAGGCCTGGGCTGGAATTCGGGTCTGCCCCGAAGTCTGCAAGAATGCTGAGACGTGGTTTTCTTACTCGTACATTTAGTGACGTGGTGTTGACAGCTGTGAACCAAATGAGATGAGGATGCAGAAAGGCTTTGCAGTGTCGGGTCTCAGGCGGATGCGACGGGACTCGTTTTGAGGGTCCTGGACAAGTTAGAGCTCAGGCTTGGCTAAGCTTCTGTCCACGTGCAAAATTCAGGGCTGGCCGGGGTCCCGGGGTCTGGGTCTCCACTCCCTGAGTGTCTGCAGGCCTCCCTCTTCTCGAGGCTACAGGGAATCGGGAGGCTCCGCCCTGGTCCCCTTCCTGCTTGCTGTGTGCCTGCTTCCCAGGCGACCACCCCAGGCGAGGCCAGCTTGGGCAGAAATGCCAGTGCTCCCTGTCCTGGCTGCCCACTCTGCCCCCTACAGATTCCTTACTCTTGCAGGTGCCCAGGCCTGGGCTCTGGCCAGAGTTGGGGCTGGGTATCCTGGGTGTCCGTCCCATCCCGCTCACTGGCCCCTCTGATCCTGGAGCCCCAGTCTGCAGAACGTGCCATGGCCTGTGCACCCATTGCCAATGTCCTCAGGAGAGCGGCCCCATGGGCAGGGGTAGGTCAGAGGGCCCGGTTTCTGGAGCACGCAGCGGGTGCGGGGCAGCCTGCAGCTCTGGGACCCGCAAGGGCCCCTCTCCGCCAGCCTCACCATCCAAAACACAGTGCTGTTCCTTCTTGATCAGCTGCCGGCCAGGCCAGGGCCAAAGCCTGCTCTCTGGCTTCATAGAACCATGGTCACCCCCACCTTTGGAGGTGGGGAAACTGAGGCCCAGCAGAGCAGAGGCACAGAACCATGCCCAGCTGTGGGACATCAAAGTCCCTGCCCTCACTGTAAGGTAGGCAGCAAGACATGGGGGCTTCCTGAGGAGCCAGGGCTAGGAACATGGGAGACCCTAAGCCACTGTCCCCAGAGCACGCTCTCCTTTGCATGGCCCTCTGGCGTGCCCTCTGCCCACCTCCGCTGCCAACTCTGCCAAGCACCGCGTGCCCACACAGCTGCCTGTGCGGCCGCCGGCCTCCCCAGCACCATTGTTGGGCAGCTGGGAGGCGTCCAGCTCTTGCAGCTTGAATAGCACTGCTGTAGCCACCTTGGCGCGGCTACCGGCCCCTCCCGTGCGCTGCTGCTCCTCTCTCGGGCCTCGGGCCCTTCCTGGCGTGCTCCTGGGAGCCGGCAGGATACTTTCCGGAAGTTGGCATCCACTCGGGGCCTGGCTTTGGCCTCTGGCTTGGTGAGTAGTCCAGGCAGCAGGGAACCCTCCTTCCTGTACAGCACGTGTGTCCAGCACCCCTGCTTCACAGACAAGCAGCTCGAGTCCCAGGAAGGCTCAGCATGAGACGGCGCTGAAGCTGGTCCTGGCCAGGCTGCCTGGAGTCCAGGTCACTTTACCGAGACTCCGTCTTCTGGGTCCCTTCCACTCATACTCTGTCCTCGTGTCCACACACACGTGTGTATTCGGTCCCCTTGGGTCCCTGTCCTGGAAGGTTGTCCCTAGGAAGCACGATCCCCACGCCAGCCCCCTCCACTCCCATCCCTTCATGGGGCTTATGGGCCCTTGTGGAGCTGCCTGGCCATCTGGGGAGACTCCTGCACTCCACCCATCCTTTCCAGGGCAGACTCAGTCAGGGCAGGGACCTGAGTTTCCGGGGTCATTGAAGGAGGCCACACCTATAAGTCCATGCTCATCCTCCGGCACTTTTGCCTGCAGACCCTACCTGGAGGTAGCTGGATAGATGGACCAACGGGTGGGTGGACCAGATGATGAGTGACAGATGGCCAGGTGGACTGATGGGTCGCCATGGTGGCAGTAGGACATGTCATTGAAGCTTCATTGAAGACATCCTGGGATGGAGACACGAAGTGACAGGAGCCTGCACGGAGTGCCAACGGGGCCTGTTCTTCCCAACCTTGCTCCCCACACCCCAGCAGCCATGGATCCCCGGGTGCACTGGAGGCCCAGGCTTCGCAACCCCGGCTTTCAGTGGCTAATGGAAACCCAATTTGAGCAGGCATGCCTGTGGGCAGGAAGGAGAGCTCTTGGGGCACCTCCCAGACCCCACAGCCTGCTTCAATTCAGGGCAGACTCCAAAGCCTGGGGTCGGAGCTGCACCCCCAAAAGCTCCAGGTATGAGTAGAGGTTGGCCCACGGGGCTTGGGTCCCTGCGTTTGCACTGATGGGCCTCTGTGCGCCTGAACACCTGTGTCACTGCAGGCAGCTGCAGGGCTCCGGGGCTCCTCCCTGGGAGCTCTGGCTGGGTGGTGGGCTGGGTGCTGTTTACTGTCAACAGGAGATGCTGACTGGAGGAGTGAGCTGGCCGCGCATGTGCGGCCTAAAGGTCCCAGCCCCGGGAGACGCCATGTCCTTCCAGCGGGGATGGGTGTCCCCACCATGAGAGGCACAGCTTCAGCCTCTCTGGCCTCCGTCCTACGAAGACCACCACTCCAAGCATTCAGATTGTTCCTGGGGAAGGACCTTCACAGCCCCTCCTCTGGGGGCTCCTGCTCCATGCTCCCTGGTCAGACCTCATGAGACCCTGGGGTGGAACCCAGGAAGGTATTCATCAGCCCTGGCCTGGACCCAGCAAGAACCACACAGTGGAACCCAGGAGGGGCATTCTTAAGTCCTGGACTGGACCAGGTGGAGAACCACACAGTGGAACCCAGGAGGAGCATTCTTAAGCCCTGGACTGGACCAGGTGAAGAACCACAGGGTGGAACTTAGGCATTCTTAAGCCTTGAACTGGACTCAGTTGAGACCCATAGCAGATTCCATCCCTCTGTTGTATCTTTTATTTATTGTTGAGGATTTATTTATTTATTATGAAATTGCATTGTGATCCCACAACTCAAAAAATAATTTTTTTTCATTATTTCTTCATCGGTGCAACTGGGTCAGGGTCCATCACGTGTGTCTAGCGGCAGGCAAGCTTGTCCTGGGACCCAGCATGGCCCAGACAGATGCAGTCCTTTTTGAGGGTGAGAGTCTGGCTCTGGGGAAGGTCCCCTGGATTCTGAATCCCAGCTCTGCCCCTCAGAGCCGTGACTTTGGGCCACCCCTCTGGGCCTGGTTTCTTCCTCTCTGTCCCTGGGTTGTTGGAACAATCAGGTCCGGAGGAAGGTCAAGCAGGGGCTTGGTTTGCCCCGCACCTAGTGGGGAGAGCTGCACTCCTGAGAAGTGGGTTCTAGGGTCACCAGCCCCACACATGCCACGCTGGCCTGGGATAGGCATGGAGAGCTGCTTTCCAGGGGTCTCACCGTCACCCACAGTCCCTGTACTCCCCAGGGGAGGAGTGAAAGTGGCAGGTCTGTGGAGGCCAGCTTGTGGACAAGCTCTAAGTTGCCTGGGGCACCTCTGCCCGCCAAGCCACACAGAACTGGGGCCTCCCACCCCATGAAAGTCAACGGACCTGCTTTTAGCAAATGTGGAAGCCACAGAGTGCAGAAAGGTGTAAACAAAATGCCCTTCCCCAGGAGCTCTGCTACCCTCTGGGTGGCCCTCCCCGCTCCATATGCAGGCCTGAGGGAAGCAGGAGCCCCTCTCTGTGCCCCCTGCCCAGGGCCTCCCCATCCTCAGGACAGCCTAGTGTTAGAGGTGCCATTACAGACAGGGAACTGAGGCCCCAGGATGATACAGTGGCCCCGGGGGGAGCCCTGGCTAGCACTGTTTACCGCCAGGGAGACCCTTGGGTCAGAACGGACAGTGGAAACTCATGAGCATCCATCTATCCTGGGACCTTGTGCCAAAAGACAGGCCCAGACTCCCACTGGAGCATTGCCAAGTCCCCTGGGTGTCCTGAGCTCTAGCCTGTGAGACCCAGGGAAGAGAGCAGGTCACCAAGCCTCCATCTCCACGTTTGTAGAGCGGAGCCTGTGGTGGCCTCCCTTCTGGAGGGGCCAGTGAGCTAATGTGAAGGGCTGTGTGTGCCTCGCTGAGGCCACCTCAAGGCTCCCTGTGTGGCTGAAAACGTTGTCACATGCTGCCTCTGGGGCTAACCCAATGCCTGGCACCTGGCTGCTGGAGACCAGGTCCCTGAGTTCCCCTGCCTACTGCATGCTGGCCGGTGGGCAGGGCCTTGGCAGGGGGGGATCCTTCACAGATCACCCCACGAGGCGGCAGGTTCACAGAACAGCACATGGCAGGCCCCCACTGTCCCTGCCCGCCCTGCCCCTGCCTCCCCCTGGGCCTGCCTTCCCAGCTCGATTAGCTGGCTGGCTGGAGGACAAGCTGTCTTCCAGGTGACCATTCCTTAGAAAAATGACTTCATTATCACCTTCATGGGCTGGCGTTTGGGGAGGGATGAGTATGAATGGGAGGGGCAGGATGTGGATGCACCTCCAGGCGCTCCTCCGGCAGCTGGGCCCAGGGTGGCAGGAAGGGCTAGGGCCCAGGCAGGCAGGGACCCCCACCCGGCAGGCCTGACTGAGACAGATCTGTGGGATTAAGGGGCTGGAGGGAAATATTACATTATGATAACAAATCACTCAGCTGATTGGAATTTAATTATGTCTCTTTTATCTTGGTGACAGTCACGCACCTGGGATCAGGGGCCGGCTCAGCAGGAGCTGGGGGCACTTGGCCCAGGGGATTAATGAAGCGGAGCCCTCCCTCGCCCTGCCCGGGAGGAAGGCACAGCCATCCCTCCCCACTGTCGGGTGGGGAGCCACAAAGGGGTCTCTTTTGCAGGAGAGTCGGGCTCACCAGGGCTTGGCCACAGTGGCCAGTCATGGTTGCCTGGCCGCCCAGGAAGGGCAAATCAGCCTGACTAGACCCCAGGTGACAGAGGTTCCCCGGGTCCCCATGAGCAGCCCATTTCCCATCAGAGGCCACAGTGGATGTAGGCAGTCTCCAGAGCTGGTGCTTGCTTTGGGTATGGAGGACTTGGTGGCTGGGCAAGCTAGACCTGGTGAGCTGGGAGGGGCCTGGCCTCCTGGGAGCACTGCAGAGAGCAAGCCCAAGCAGCCCCCTCTCCTTGAGGATCACTGTATCTGGACTTTTCTGGGGCAGCCTTCTCCAGCCGGGGAGATTCCTGTCCTGGGACATGTTAACCTGTGGGCTTTGCCAAGCTCCTGGCCTGGGTCCCAGGTGGGCAGTGAGACCCTGGTGATTCCAGGGCAACCTGGTCCCAGGCTCTCTGACGCTCTGTGGGCACCCTCAGGGGTGGAGCTGCTCTGGGTGTCCTTTGACCTATTGGAGCTCATGGGGCTTAGAATGCCTGGCGCTGGGCTGGACTGCAGATGCAGGGGTGGGACTGGCACCCTCCTGCCAGCTCCCTGCCTTGGGGTCTGGGTTGGGGCATCCCCTTCAGCCTACTCCAGAGGCTACTGAGAAGGCCACACAAGTCTGTCCTGATGGACACGCTGCAGGCAGTCCTGCAGGATTGACATCCTTTTACAGACTGGCTGAAGGCACCAGGCCATCCATCAGCAGAGCCGCCAACGGCAGGAGCAAGAGCGATGTCATTGCTTTGGGGACAGGGAGAGGGTGGGGTGGCCCTCTTCTCCCACCCAGTTCCCGGCAAGGGTGGGATGGTCTTGGGTGGGGAAGGGACCCGTGTGAATGAGTGGGGTGCACGTGTGGGCCTGTGGGTGCATGTGGGCCTGCATGGCTGCCCCTGTCCCCTGCAGGTGTGAGCGAGCAGGAGGTATGCACAGACCTCTGGGTACCCTGCGTACTCCCGTACATCTGGAGCATCCATGAGCCGTGAAGCATGTATGTGGACATGGTCTATGTGACTATGGTGCTCTGTATGTGAACTCAGACTAGGGGTGCACAGGTGGGGCTGAGTTGGAGACTCCAGGTCTGTGGTCCACTATGGGGGTCCACTACAGGAGGGGCGTGTAGGAGGGACTGAGTTGGAGACCCCAGGTCTGTGGTCCACTAAGGTCGGATGTGTGTGTGTGTGTAGGAGGGACTGAGTTAAGAGACCCTAGGTCTGTGGTCCATTACCAGGCAGGCCTGGGCTTGGTGCTCTCACCTGAACTGGAGAAAGTGGCAGAGCTGTATTCCACTTAGAGCGAGGACCGATTGGGACAGTCTGAACCCTCGTCTGTTCCCAACAGTCCACAGTTTGGGAGCAGGTGTGGGTGTTGGGCTACACACGGGGGTGCTGCACATGAGCTTGTGAGCTGGGTGGCACAGGTGAGTTGCAGAAGACCTATGTTCCAGTGCAGCAGAGAGCGCAGATCCCCCTCCCTGGGCCTTTTCCTTCTATTCCTCAACAGATCAGGTGAGGCCCACCCACAAAGGTGGCCACCTGCTTTCCTCAGTCTGCCAGTCCAGATGCTGATCTCTCTGGGGGCATCCTCGCACACACAGGCGCAGGAGCAGTTTTAACCAGCTACCAGTGTCCCTTGAGGCATGCCTGCCATCCCAGTAGGATGGCAAGTTTGGGGCCAGCCCCTGCAACTTAGCAAGACCCTGTCTCAAAAAGGAAAAATAGTAATAAAAATAATAAAAGGGTAGGACTGTAGCTCAGTGGCAGAGCACCCCTTGTCAATCCCCAGTCCTGAGAAAATAAGAGTGAAATAAGGTACAATCGCCATCACAGGTGGGTTGGTTCACAAACACGAGGCTGCTTGGGCCCGCCTGTGTAGCTTGCTGTCTCTGGCTCTGCAGGCGCGAGGCAGTGCCTCGATTTCCCTGGGGATGGGTGCATGTTCTCCCAGGCAGATCTACACATTTACATAGATTTGCACTTCAGCACACTCAGGGGTGTGAGCAGGCTGTGGCCCTTCTCTGTCTGGCGGTGTGTTTGAGCTCTTCTGTGCTTGGAGTCTGCTCGTGGGCATGCGGGGGCTGGGGTGTGCACAGGCCTGTTCGTATGTGGGCCCCAATGCAGGAAGCTGCAGCTCCGGGGACCGCTGGCTGTTGCTGTAATTCTCACCTGCTCTGCCCTGCCAAAGCTCACTGGTGGCCAGGCCATCTCTGCTGCCAAGTGCTACTGTGCAGACTGTGGGGCTGACCTCAGGGGTCCTGGCAACCCTGGGGGTCCTGCTGGGCTCAAGCTGCCAGTGGAGATGGAGATGGCTTTGCCCAAGGAGGCCAGGCTGGGGGGAGGGACGTGTTGGGGTTTTGTCAAGGCCTGTAGACCAACCGAGAGGCTCCCTCTGTGCCTGAGCCCTTGGCACAGGGTGGGCACAGAAATGAACCAAATCAGGGGCACCCTCAGGCCAGGGGTTGTGTCTGTGAGAAGGGCTGGCAGCTTGCAAGGCCCCTACACTCACCACTGCCCTCTTCAAGGGGCAGACGAAGGCCCAGCTAGAGAAGGCACTGACCCCTTGCCTCTGGCTCCAGGTGCCAGATTTGATCCTGGTGTGCGAGAGCACGCAATGTCAGGCAGGGCTGTGAGCTGGGCTGGAGGACCCTCCTGAGCTCAGAGCCACCTGCCCCCAATAAAAGCTAGAGGCAACTTTCCTGCCTGCAGGAACTGGCGTTCCAGTTCTTCCTTGGGGTCAGGTGGAAGCAACCAGTGGCCTTTCAGAACCATCTGGAGTTAGATAGGCCTGGGTTTCAATCTGAGACAGGGATTGGGGCTGCTTGTTTCACGGCTCTGTGCCTCAGTTTCCCCGTCCTGCCTTGGAAGTCTGGGTGGGCCCTCAGTAAACAAGGCATGGAGGAGCTCGGCCATGGTGTGTGTTTGGGCTGAGCTGCAGCAGAGGCTGCTGGGTTGGGGGGCCCTGGAGGAGGGAGCAAGGGTCCGTCCGGAGTCCCCTCCCAGCCTGGGGCTCGGCCTGTTCAGGAGGCTGGGGAGTCGGTGACTTGGTGTGCATGCATGTTCTGTGAATGAACACATGGTCTCACGAGCCATCCTGTGACAGGTTGGTTGTTTCCCTGGGACCTAGGAGTCCATGTCCACGTCTCCATCTGTGGGTTGACTCATCTTGCCTCAGCAATGTGACAGTAGCCTCTGCAATGCTGTCCCCATTCCCTTTGCAAATTGGTCCTGAAATAGGATACACTTTTGAAATTTATTTCTTATTGGTGCATCGTAATTATACACGGTGGTGGGACTCTTCATGGCATGCTCATACGTGCACGCACCATAATTTGATCCTGAAATGTGATATTGCTTAGGACGTAAGTGCAAGTCAAGAACTGATACGCCCGTCCTCCTCCCTCCGGTCTGGAGCCCTGTGAGCAGGTGCCATGAAGCCCCTGCTGTGCATAGGCCGGGGAGGTGACCCAGGTGGACAGGGTAGGCAGGGAGGCGGCCTGGGGCTGCAGGCCTTCAAGGTTTGTGTTTGTCCCAGGCAGCTGGAGCTGGGCTCCTCAGGCTGAGGGTCCTGCAGACCTGGTGCACAGGGTGCTTCAGGGAGGGGAGCATGGGTGCCACAGCTCCCTGGGACCCGGTCCGGGAGCCCTGGCCTCAGCCCCGCCTGCAGTGGCAGTTTCTATCCAAGTACATCTCCTGCCACAGGCTTCTGCTCAGACCCTCGCCCTGCACCCCTGCCAAGTCCGAAGTGGAAACAGATGTGCTTGTTCACGCATGTGGGCGCGCACTGCCGGCTGCCGAGAGCCTCCTGCACATCCAAGTCCTCCTTCTGGGGGGAAGTACAAGTGACAATTCCAAACAAGTCAGAGCAGTTTACTCTCCAGCGTGCCCTGGAGGAAGTCTTCTGCTGGCAGGAGGCAGCAGAACGCCAGGTTCCCAGCAGGCCACGCTGGGGCCTTTTCTTGGCAGACGAATGGGTACAGCCTCAGGGCCTGGTTGGGGGCAGGCAGGGGACCTGCCATCTCTGCCACTCATGGGGTCTGAGGCTATCTCTGGCTTGGGATCCAACACAGCCACTCCTGTTTGCATGTCAGTTTTGCATCCACTGAACTGGTGGCCTCTGAAGGGACCCTCTGCTCCGGAGTGTGGGCTGAAGACCAGGGCCCACGCATAGCCACCTGGGCCCGGGACTGCATGTTGGGGCACATGCCTCTGATCACAGCTGAGCTGAGGGCTGGGAGGCTGAGGCTGCAGCCCTGCCAGGTGCTCTGGCTGCCCGCAGCCCTGCTTCTTCCCAGCCCAGCCACGGTGCCACTATCATTAGAAGGGTGAGGAGCAGCAGAGGATGTTTCCCCACTGACCACAAACTCCTTGAAGGCCAGCTGCTCCAGCCTGAGCTAACGGGGCTGTGGTGGCAATCAGCTAAGGGGAACAGCAGGCCCAGCAAGGACCCTGACCTCTCGGTGGCAGGCTCAGGTGCTGGGAGTTCACGTGATCTGTCATGTTGATTGTCAGCTTGGGGCAACCTCTGGAACCCTAACCCTGTCTGGAAATGGAGCTTCCGGATGATTCTCCGGGGATAGTTTTCACAGACACCCGATCCCCAAGGACCTGACCTTTGGAGGTAGAGTCGGGGACCTGGGTTGGGAGGGCTGGGTTCCACCCCTCACCACCATGGGAGCAACAGGTCTGTTCCCTGAGTCTCCGTGTGCCCAGCTGTCAAGAGGCCACCAGAGGCAGCAGTTCAAACCCTAGATGTGAATGAATATTTAAAGAATCTCACACAAAGTCCCAGCCCTGGGAGAAGTGGAGCTGCCCTGCTGGATGGGAGGACAGGGCCTGGGCCCAGACCCAGCTGCCTGGTCCTGTTGCCCATCCCTGTGACTGCATCTACCGCCTCGCAGGGCTCCTGCCTCTACACCTGCTCCATCGCCCCAGCCTCCAGGGTGTCTTCCAGAAGTCCATGCCCTTCTGCGGCATCCCAATGCCCTTAGATAAAAACCAGACCAGGGTTGGGGCCCTCCTGAGCCCACCCACAACCCTACCCACCAAGAGACGGTTGCTTGCTCATGACTGGCGTGGTCCAGTCGGGATTAACACAGACGTTCGCTCTGCCCGGGGCCCTTGCTCTGAACTCCTCCTGTCCCTGACCTAGCGGATCCGGATCCGGAGGCCCACATCCCTGCCCCAGGGTGTGGACTCTGTGAGGCAGGGCCTACCTGGAGGTGGGAGGAGGAAGCAGGTGGGTGGAGCAGCCCCAGGTGCTGGTGAGTAGTGCAGGTGGGTGTGTGGCCTCTGGGCTGTTGCAGGCCTTGGTCTCAAGTCTGTGGGGCCAAGACCTCAGGGGGGGGTGATTAGGAGTGCCGAGCGCAGCTCTCTGACCCCTCTGAGTTATGGCAGCAGGAAGGACCCAGCTCCAGGTCACACCTAACAGATGTGCTTCTCCCAGCCCCTCTGGGACCTGCCCAGCCCCTTCCAGGGTTGGAGACCTGCAGCCTCAGACCAGTGGATGCCAATATCCTTCACATCTGAGAAGGGCGGGAGGAGGAATCGTGGGACCCGTGTGCCTGTGGCCTGGGCTTTCTGACCCTGAGGCACAGGTAACACAGCTGTGTTCGTGGCCCTGGGGAAGCCATTTTGTGCACGTTCTTCAGAGTCACAGCTGTGTCAGGGAGGGAGCTATTCCTGCATCCCTGTGTCGCAGCTCTGCAAGTGCCTCCGCCTGTGAGCAGAAGGGCTCCCGTGTCCCCTCTACATGACTGCCCTGAGCCCCTACCTCTGCACCTCCTGCTTTGTCCTGCAGGCTGCTGATTTGGACCCCTCTGGCTTCTGTGCTGAGCACTGTGGGGCGGGCTGGCTGCGGAGGGGACAGGCCTGCGAGCACTCCCCGAGCCCACCAGCAGCAGCCTCTGGCTCTGGGCACACTGGGTGCTCCTTTCCTGAGGCTCCCACAAAATGACAGGAATGTCTGGTCTGGGGTTCCAGAGGCTGTGGAAGGTTGGAATCGAGTGCCAAGGGCTGACTAGACTACTGGAGGGTCCTTCCTGCCTCTCAGCCACTGGGGGTGCTGCCTGCGGCGTCTCCCGCTTCTGTCTCTGCTGTCCTCCCCGGGTAAGGAGGCACCTGCTCCATGGGACCTTGTCTTCAGCTGCTCTGCAACTACCCGGCTTTCAGTCCGAGGTCCAGGTCGGGGCTTGGGCGTATCTCCTGGGGTCCTCACTGAGTGATTGACACCTGTCAATGGCTTTGTCCTGCCTGGCACCCAGGAGGTGCTAGGAGAGGAGCTGGGGCCCCACCTGAGTCTTGGCTTCTTTTATTGTTTTTCTTTTTTTGCAGGGCTGAGGCTGGAACCCAGGGCCTTGCACTTGCTGGGCAGCTGTTCTACCACTGAGCTATGCTCCTGGCCCTGGGGTGTGGCTTCTTGACAGGACATGTGCCATATCTTCTCGGGTATCACAGCCGGCTGCTCATGCATTGTGGAGAATGTCTCTCTCAGGGCTTTGCGGTGGGCTCCAGGCCCGAGATGCCACCTGCCTGAGGTCCCATCCCAGGGGCAGGATGTGCCACAGCTCTTCAGGACCTACTGAGAGCAGGGCTCCAGCTTCAAGGGCAGGAATGGTTCAAAGTTCCCCTTTGCAAAGCCTGCTGTGTGACCCCCAGCCCCACAGGTCCAGCAGGGCCCAGACTCTGCCCTGGGCCTGCAGGCTGGTCACGTTGAGACTACAGGGCCCCTGCCTCTGTGGGCAGCTGGCACAGTCCTGTCTGAGGGATGAGACAGCTGGGGTGTCCCCTGGAGCATCTTTTTCAGCCCATCCCTGCCCAGCCTACCTCCCATCAACAAGACATGAGCTTTTCAACACCCAAAGGGCAGTCTCCCCTGCGAGCACTTGATCAAAATGTCAGGCTGGGGCTGATGTCCCTTCAGCAGAGGGTTGTCCTGCATCTCCTCTGTCTCTGTCCCCTCCTGGGGTGGGCCAGCTCCACATGCAATAGCCACAAGGGGGATACAGCCTGTTCGTCCACCTGTGGGTAGGTGGATAGGCCCCCGTGGACAGTGGAATAGTATTCAGCTGTGTAAAGGAAGGAAGTTCCGAACCATGCTACCGCGTGCATGGACACTGTGCCCCAGGGCCCAGGACTAAGGCTGTGTGAAATATCCTGAGCAGGCAGGTCCATGAGAGGACAGGAAAGCAGGCCAGTGGTCTCCAAGGCAGGGGGAGGCAGAGTGGCTTCTTTGGGGTGACAGGACTATTCCTGAATTAGGTAGGTGTGATGGTTGCACAGTTCCGTGAATACCCTGAAAACCCCTCAAAGGCACAGTTTGGAACAGGGATTCCATAGTAGTTAATCGCCTTGATTTTCAAGAAGAGCCACTGGGGGATATGGGGATCAGGTTCACGTGTTGGCTTAGCTGGGCAAGGGGTGCCAGGGGAGCTGGCAGCGTGCTCCCCCTGGGTGAGTCTGTGAGGGTGTTTCCAGATCAGCACTGGAATTGGAGGACTCAGCGGTCTCACCCACACTGGTGGGCTTCATCCCCTCCATCGAGGCCCTAACACAATGGAAGGGTGCTGTGGTCTGGGCGTTTGTCCCTCGAAGGTTCCGACGCAAGGTTCCGAGAGGCGGTGGCCCTTTAAGAGGTAGCCCCCCCGCCCATGGAAGGGATCAGAGCCTCCGCACAGGGACTGCTTCCCTTGAAAGTGGATTGAACTAAAGCAAGGTCTGCCACCTCCATGTGCACTGACTCCCTCTTTCACCGTGTGACACCCTCCATCTCGTCCTCACCTGGAGTTTATCCCTTGCGTTCACGCTCACACTCACGTGTGCTCCTGGGTGACGCTATCCACCAGGAGGCCGTCACCAGGAGCTGATGCCACAGCATGCTGCTGACCTCCAGAACTAGGGGCTGAGCAAGCCTCTTTTGTTTATAAAGTACCCAGCCTCTGGTGCTTAGGCATGGCACTGTAAAACAGACTGAGATGGAAGGCAGCTTGCTCTTGGCCTTCTAGCTGTCCATCTCCTGCCCTGGACACAAAAGGTAGAGTGTGGGACTTTCAGCCTCTGTGATCATTACTGTGGGCCAGTGTCCACAGTAACCCTATGTATCTGCACACCTACTTAACAGATTCTTCCTGTCTGGAGAACCCTGGCCAGTACCGGGGAGCCGTGGGCAGCCAGAGAGATGCTCTGCTCTGGGGCAGCCTGACTCAGCCCCTGGCTGGGAGGCAGGTGTAGCAGTGGGAGGGGGTCTCAGGTGGCTAAGACGGAACAGTTCTTCTGAGCTCAGGTCCTTCATTTCACAGAGGGAAGACCAAGGCCAAAAGGCGGCAGTGGCTCTGTGCAGAGTTAAAGTCCTCAGTCCTGAGCTCTGTTCCCAAAGTTGGTGTCTTGCAGGTGGCGGGGCAGCCCTGGGCTGATGGGAGGTCGGTGGGGTTCACACCGACACCCAGAACGTGGGTTTTGGTTCTGGATCTGGGACGGTCCCACAGGTGTGCAGTTTGCCATCCCACAGTCACCTGCTGCCACCTAAGAAATGAGCCCTCACTACACAGTGGCCTAAAGCAACGATGACCGCATATTGCTCCCAGTTTCTGTGGCTCAGGAACTGGGGAGCAGCTTGATCAGCACGTCTGGCCACCAAGCTGTCCGCTGGGCCAGCTTGGCGTGATGAGTCTGGAAGATCCCTGTCCGAGCGGCCCACACGCGTGCTGGCCAGCTGGTGCCGGCTGTGGGCGGGAGACTCCGACCCTCCCCACAGGCACCTCTCCTCTGGCTGGCGAGCAGTGTCACACCCTGGTGCGGCTCCCCGGGAGGAGTGTTCAGAGAGAACGCAGAAACCACTCGTCTCTTAGATCCCAGCCTCAGACTCACACCCTTTCTTTCCACAGTGTCCTTTTGGTCACTCAGGGTGGCCCTTCCCAGCCTGGGAGGGGACCACAAAAGGACATGGACATCAGGTGTGGGGGTCACTAGAAGCCCTCTGGGTGTTGCCTACTTCAAGCAGGAACCTTGACCTTGAAAGCAGACTCTCTTTGGAGCTGGCGAGTGCAGCCTCTCCACCCCTCGATATTGCTGTTTTTAGTCCTTCCAAATAAATTGACGGTAATTCCCTGTGATTACCCATGCTGCACTGAATTCCCGGCGCATCTCTCTGCCAGAGGCGACGTTTTTAAAGCTGCCTAGCACTATCTGTCTAGCAGGCAGGAAGGCTGGCAAACCTGAGTACCGATGACAGAAATGTCCCCAGGCATGGCCTGTGCTGGTCCCATGGGCCACGGCTTACTCAGGACGGTGAAGACAAGAGCGGATCCTGTCGCAGCTGCTGGAGGGATGGTCCATGCCGTGATAAAAAAGGGCACTCACAAATCAATAAGAAAAAATGCTGCCACTGAGCCGCTCCCTCTGTCCCATGGGACCCTCTCCCCTTTCCTGCTTGGGGTCCTTGAGGCTGAACCAACATCTCCCTGTCTGGCCACAGCAGAGAGCGTAAGTCCAGTCCAGCTGCTGATTCTCCAATGCTTTCCCTGCCATGCTCTGTGCAAGGTGCCCCTCCTTCTGCCCTGGGTTCAGCTCCCTGCCCTTCCCTGGCCCCTTTAATTCTAGGGCTGAGAGTCCCTCATTTCCAGCCCCAGGTCACGCCCCGTGCCCTGAGGTTCCCCATACCCTTTGCAAATGCTTCTCTGAGTGGCGGGTGAGGTTGGGATGCTGGGAAGCTTCACAGGTGCCATCTCTAGAGGATGTGGGCAAGTGACAGGTGACAGATTGACCTCCATCTTCTTGTAACTTGTCTCCGTGGAGGCACGTATAGGCTCGATCACTATTGTGGAGAGTAAGAATAAGAATGCATGTCCATATACAGGAACTCCAAGAAGACACCCTCAGGAAGGAGACTTGCCCAGAGCAACGCACCAGGAAAGGGTGGCTCTTCCTCAGCTCATCAGGCTGCAGGGCGCAGTGGCACCCACACCGACCCACCACAGCTGTTGTGCCTGCAGCCACCACCCTCCCACCCCCAGGTTGCTGGAAGATGTTCGAGGAAGGACGTTGTGGGACACTTTATCCCAGAGGTGGTCAGGCTGCCTCCGCCTGTGCAGGACCCCAAGGGGACCCTCACCAAGAGCATTCAAGGAGAGTGCACAACTGGACACGTGATTGAGAAAACCGCCCAGCAGATCGGCAATTTGATGGCAAAGTGACATTGATACTTAGACAATTGGATTAAATTGATTATTGAATTGTAATACAGGGTACGAAACGGTAAGCTAGGCTCCAAACTCTCCGCTTCTGTACGTCTGGAAGGATTCACATCCATCCACGGTGTGGGTGTAAATCACGTACGGTGCCTCCATTTCCAGAAGAAAGACTAGAAGGAAATCAAAGTATTTTTGTGCTTTCTGGACTTTCTGAAATGAATTATGCTTTTGATGGAAGCAGAAATGACTTAAAAATGCATTTAACACAGTCCCGGCACCATGGCACGGTGGGCTGCAGACCGTGCCTCACACGTGCGTGTGCATCGCACTCCACGTCCACAAGCACCCTCACAGGGCACAGCAGTCGGGAAGAACTAAGGCGGGGCCCAGAGACCCTGGTGGTGCCTGGCTCTCCCCAGCCTCAATTTCACCATGAGACCTTGGGCAGACTCCTGGCGAGGCTTGGGCGCAACAGATGCCACCCTGGGACTCACTTCTACTCTGTGTCTCTGCAGGGGAAGCCAGGAGCAAGGGCAAGGTGTCTGACCTGGGCAGTATCTGCCTGGGGACACAGTGACACCCTCGTGAGTCCTTAGGAGATACCCATCACCGAGTGGTGAATCCTGGCTCCTTCCCACAAGAGGAAAGTGACCAGGAGCGGGGTAAAAGAGAGGCCTGAAGCCAGGGCCATGGAGGATGGCTGGTGTCCTGAGGCTAGTGTGGGTCAGACGGAGCTCCAAGCTTGTAGTCGGGAGGCTTGGGCATGGGGTGCAGAGAACAAAGCTTTAGAAGGAGCTAGCACAGGAAAGGAAGGTGTAGGTGGGGACACTGTGCTGCCCTGCAGGGTCAGCCTCCTCGACTCTCCCCCTGTGCTGCCCTGCAGGGCCTGGCCAGCCTCCTTGACTCTGCCCCGGGCTTGTGTCCCTGAGTTTGGATTGTTTGAGGCTGCTTAGTGTGGATACGTCCTGCTCAGCCAAGCCTGGGTCTGCCCTGACAGTAATTGTGCTCCTGCGCGGGTCCGGGCGTAGGTGGGGCCACCGCTGTCTTGGTTGTGTAGCCAGACCCCCAGGAAATGGCTCTTCTTCCCGCTGCTGGCCGTCCTGAGACTTAACTCAGGTCCATCCCTCCGAGGCCTGCACCCCCCCCATACCCCAGCACTGTGCTGCTGAACCATGGCCCCCTTGCCTGGGGTGCTGCTGCCTCCGCAGCTTCGGGAACTAGGCCAGCACTGAGGAGGCTCCGGTGCCGGTTCCTGAGTGCACAGCAGCGTACAGGGAGGAGAAAAGCAGACCTTTGCAACAAGCCCTGACCGCCCAGTCCCCCTGGGCTGGCCTCCGAGCCAGCGCGGGCCCCAGAAAGGGTCTTGGAAGGTGCACACCTTTTACCCCAGGAGCCCATCCTCGCTTCCTCCGCCTTCCTCCTGGGACTTCCTGGCCCTCACAGAGTCCATGTGCAGGCTGCTCTCACCTTTCTATCGCAAATGGGCCCTCGCACTGCCCTCCCTGCCCCCTGGCCATCCAGCATGGCTCACCCAGAGGTGCTGGCCATGCCCGACTGGCAGAAGGGAGTCTGCAGCCTCAGCCTGAACCTTCCTACCACGTTGGCTTTAAGCCCCCAAGCATGTCTCCCTGTCACCTCAAGCCACCCAGCCAGAAGCCCTCTTCCTTTCTGACTGGTCGTTGTCGATAATGCCCTATTAAAAGTTGAAAATGCATTTTCATCCTGCCAATCTCTTTCCTTTTCATTTAGCAAACATTGATTTTCCCCTCCTGTAGATGGAATAGAAATGAACTCACACTCGTCTCTTTGGATGATTTAGTTGTCAGAGCCTGAGGCAGTGGTCAGGTGCGGGGCTCCTCCTGTTGTCCCAGCCACGGTTGCCTCATGACCTCCATCAGACATTTAGCCTTTCTCCTCCATCTGGGAAAGGAGGCCCCTGATCCGGGGGAGCAGGCGGTGCTCTTGACCAAGAGGGCCTGATGAAAGCCTCTGTAAGAAAGCCAAGTTCAAACCTGCATCAACGCCACACACGAGTGGTGATTAGTCAATCAACTTGGTTAGCATAGACAGCGCCACGCTGTCTGCTCTGCATCCCCCTTCACACCTGCTCCCAGGCTTCTCTGCTGCACAGGAGCAGAGAGAACATTGGGAGCAGGAGACTGGGCCTCTGGGAGCCCCAGCCTGCCCTGACTCTTGTTTGAGATTCTCCCTTGCAGGGTTGGGGAGCGGATTCATGGATTAGCCATGGTGAGAGCCTGGGGTGGGGGGAAGTAGGTGTTTGAAGGCACAGCCCTCAGAGAGGGGTGGTGGACACCAGTTTGCAGCCAGGGCAGCACAGACAGCTCACTCTGTGTCTTGGTGTCTTGGTAGTTCCATAGTACAAGCCCATGATTATCACTCCACCATGATGAGCTTGCTAGGTGGTGACAATGATGATGTTAGTGATGGGGGAAAGAAGCTGGTGGTTATGCTGGGTGATGCTGGTGATGGTGGTGGTGGAGATGGTGATGATGGTGATGATGGGGGTGATGCTGGTGATGGTGATGGTAATGTTGATAGTGATGGTGGTGGTGATGGTGGTGGTGGTGGTTTTGATGGTGATGGTGATGGTGTTGATGGTGATGGTGGTGGTGGTGATGGTGATGGTGTTGGTGGTGATGGTGTTGGTGTTGGTGGTGATGGTGGTACTGGTGGTGGTGTTGATGGTGGTACTG
>PVKS010031424.1:0-23440 GCA_004027875.1 Aplodontia rufa | reverse complement strand
AGGGAAGATACTTTAACTTTGTCAAATCGATTTATGACAGACCCATAGCCAACATTATCCTCAATGGAGAAAAACTGAAATCATTTCCACTGAATTCATGTACTAGACAAGGCTGTCCACTTTACCCACTCTTGTTCAAAATAGTCCTTGAAACCCTTGCCAAAGCTATTAGGCAAGACAAGGAAATCAAAGTATTTGTGCAGGAAAAGCAAAAGTTAAGTTACCTCTGTTCGCTTATGACATGATTCTATACCTAGAAGACCCAATAACATTGGCCAGAAAACTCCTAGAGCTTATAGGTGTTTTCAGCAAAGTAGCTGGCTACAAGATCAACTCCAATAAATCACTAGCGTTTCTTTACTCCAGCAACAAATCCGCAGAAGAAGAAATCAGGAAATCTCTCCCATTCACCATCACTTCCAAAAAAATGAAATACTTGGGCATTAACCTCACAAAGGATGTTAAGGATCTCTACAAAGAAAACTATCAAACACTAAAAAAAAAAAAATTACAGAAGAGCTGAGTGGATGGAAAAACTTTCCATGCTCATGGTTAAGCAGAATCAATACAATAAAAATGTCCATTATACCCAAAGCCCTATACAGATTCAATGCAATCCCCATCAAGATACCTACGGCATACTTCACAGATATAGAAAAAGCAATTCTCAAGTTCATATGGAATAATAGGAGAACCAGACTAGCCAAAACATTACTCTATAGAAGGGAAGAAATAAGGGGTATCTCAATCCCTGATCTGAAATTATACTACAGAGCCATAGTAGCAAAAAGAGCATGGTATTGGTATCAAAACAGAATTGAAGATCAGTGGAACAGAATAGAAGATCCTGAGACAAAACGCTATATATTTAACTATTTGATATTGGTAAAGGGGGCAAAAGTATAGTGTGGAAGAAAGATAGCCTGTTCAACAAAGGGTGTTGGACAAACTGGATAGCCATATGTAGACAACTGAAGCTGGATCCTTATCTTTCACCCTGCACAAAAATTAAATCAAAATGGATCAAAGATCTGGATGTTAAGCCAACAACTTTAAACTTACAAGAAAAAGAAGTAGGGTCAACACTACAGCATATAGGAGTCAGCAGCTACTTCCTTAACAAAACTCCTATGGCTTAAGCTGTAAAATCAAGAATAAATGAATGGGATGCAATTAAACTAAAAAGTTTTTGCACAGCTAAAGATCTAGTCTAGAGCATCAAGAGAGAACTTACAGAATGGGAGAAAACCTTTGCCTGCTACACCTCGGACAGAGGGCTAATATCCAGAATATACAAGGAACTAAGGAAACTAAACTCCAAACTTACAAATAATCCAATCAATAAATGGGCTAAAGAACTTAAAAGAACCTTCTCTCCAGTGGAAGTCCCGAAAGCCCATAAATATATGAGAAAATGCTCTACATCATTAACTACAAGGGAAATGCAAATCAAAACTTCAATGAGATACCACCTCACTCCTGTTAGAGTGGCAAAAATGAAGAATACAAACAACAACAGATGCTGGAGGGGGTGTGGGGAAAGAGGAACACTGTCACACTGATGCTGGGACTGCAAACTGGTTCAGCCACTATGGAAAGCAGCGTGGAGAATCTTCAAAAAATTAAGAATGGAACCACCTTATGACCCACCTATCCCACTCCTGGGTATTTTCCCAAAAGAGTTAGAATCAGCATACTATAGTGATATGGATTCATCAATGTTTATAGCAGCTCAATTTACTATAGCTAGATTATGGAACCAACCCAGATGCCCCTCACTCGATGAGTGGATACAAAAACTTTGGTACTTATATACAATGGAATTCTACTTGGTCATTAGAGAAGACGATATTATGGCTTTTGCAGCCAAATGGATGGAGATGGAAAGAATTATGCTGAGTGAAGAATCCCAATCTCAGAGACTCAAGGACTGAATGGTATCTCTCATCTGTGGAAGCTAGAGTACATGGGGAAGCAGTAGTTTAGACAGC
The DNA here is from genome assembly GCA_004027875.1 of Aplodontia rufa. NCBI lineage: Eukaryota > Metazoa > Chordata > Mammalia > Rodentia > Aplodontiidae > Aplodontia > Aplodontia rufa. The sequence goes on along the minus strand of PVKS010031424.1, from coordinate 21,449 downwards.
TAAGCTAATAATAAGTTCAAATTGTATGATTCTCAATGCAATAGGGGGATGGCTCCCTAGGATACTTGGAGGTGTAGGGAGGGGAATGGGGAGGGCGGAGGGTGTACAAAGAGCACCCTCCTAGGAGACTGGAGAGTGGAAATATGGAGGAACCATCTCAGAAGAAGATGTCATTCCTCCATGAGATACCCATTTAATGCAAGAGTTCTTCTGGGGGAAACAACAACAGGGGAAACTCAAGCTGGGCATCCATGATTTGGCATTACCTCTGGATAACTAAGTATATATTCATTGGTTATTGATGGTTTGATAATATTTCCCCCTCAATTGTATCTCTATATACATCTAATTTTTAAAAAGTTTTAAATTATGAAATATAGGTCAAGTACTAGAACATTTTATGATGCATACTAAGCCCTCAATAAAGTTTAGAAATAGTGGTGAAAACACTGAGATGCTGAAGGTGTCGGTGATGGTCTTCTTAAAGCTTTCAAAATGTCATAATTAAAAGACTTTAAAAAGCAATCAAAAAGGGTAATTTGAATTAATTTCTCTCAGTAGAATACCACAAAAAGAACAGAGAGTTTGAAGGAACAGGACTGTAGAAGGCAGTAGAAGAAACAGTTATGTGACATTAGATAATATTTTGAACCACATGTAATTATTCTTTGGTTTATACAGGTAATATGAGAACTTAACTGAAAGGGGGCTACAGGAAATTTGAAAACAACTTGTTTCATCTAGTTACAACTCCATGTTACCATGTCTGTGCTTCCTCTCTGGAATTTCAGACCTTCCTTTGTGTGTCATACACACAATAACAGATATATTTAGATATATTGTATTCCATCAGGGCAATATACCAAAGAAACTTATAAATACTCCTACCAATTAGTAAATTAAAATATGTGTTCTTTCTAAAAAATATATAGTTCAATATCAATATATGTGTGTGTGTGTGTGTGTGTGTGTGTGTGTGTATATCAGTTACATTCAGTTTTCTAATTGGTATGATTCTGACGCATTCATGGAAAATAAACTTTGAGCTCTAAAAATAAGTCATACTGAAACATCTGATTATGATAAAAATCCAATATATTTAAGAAATTATAGTATAAAACACATTCCAAAACAAAAATTATCTTAACCTAATTTTGACAGACAAAAAACTTGCTTTGTTCTGGTTCTCAGTGCACCTTTAAGGGTCACATAGATTTCATATTCTAAGGGGAGAGACAGAAATACAACAAGCATTTTAAGTTAAATATTTAGTATTTCGAATGGTGATGTTCCTGTGGGGGAAAAAAGTGTGTATGTGGTTTAGGCCATTATTCAAACACATCAACTGTAATAAGATATTTCTTTTATTTTATTAAGAAGTTGAATTGTTGTACAATCATAAATTCATATAAAGTAACAACAGGATTTTCATTTGATCCAAAAAACATACTTATCCCCATATTACCCACACCCTAGTCTCTTGATTCTTCTATATTATACCCCATAGTAAAAGTAAATATCCATATATATTATATACACATGTATATTACATGCATAAAATCATGAATTTTTCCAGAATTAATTGATTACATAAATTTTATTTGACTTCTGGGGAGGTGTAAAGATTATGCTACATTGTTGATTGTCTCCCTAGATACCTTCTTATCTTCTCTCTCTCTCTCTCCCATCTCCCCACCTCTCCCATCCCTCCTCCCTCCTACATGTCTATGGTTCCCCTAGATTATGAGTTGCTATGCTTTTGGTGGGTTCAATACATGAGCTTGACTACCTTTCACCCTAAGCCTAGGGTAGACCTAGTCTCCACACATGAGGGAAAACATTCAACCCCTGACTATGATTTTGCTATGTTGCTGTAATGTGCTGATTCTAGTTCTTCTGGGAAAATGCCCAGAAGACAGATAGCTGGGTTGTATGGTGAATCCATCACTAATTTTTTGAGTAGTCTCCACACTGCTTTCCAGAGTAGCTGTACCAGTCTGCAGTTTTACTAATCATGATAGTGTTCCTATCTCCTGTAAAAAATGAATCAGACATGTAGTCATGTAGTCGGATGTGGTGAGCAAGGCAAAATTTTCACTTAGGCTGAAGGGAGAAAAGAAAAATGTACACAGAAACAGGTAAATCAGGGGTTTTATCCCCAACCTGCCAGAGTGTTGCCCTTCACTCTGACTAGAGGATCTCAGGGGCACAATCTACCTGGTTGACTAAAGTAAGGTAGAGGTAGGTACAGAGGAAGTAGGTGGCGACTGGAAGAGGGGGTGTCACCAGATGAGATGAGTGGGTATTAGAAGGGGTCCCAGAAAGAGGTAGGCATGCACAGAGGGCGAGTTACCATCTTAAAGGGAGAGGGGGATCTAAAAATGGAGGTAGCCTATACTGCATTACAGTCTTTCCACTTTGACAGAAAAGAAAAACATAAATCATAAATCTTACACTCCCCATATCCCCTTGTGTTCTTGATGATTGCCATTCTAACTGGGGTGAGATGGAATCTCAATGAAGTTTTGATTTGCTTCTTATTGATCTCTGTTTTTGATGCTTTTAGAAAGAACAGTTTGTCAGGTGGGTTTCAGAAGGGATACACATTTCAACAAGCTTCTCATCAGCTATTCCCAATATGAATCCTAATTTGGCATGCCTTGATTCCAAGCCCAGAGACAGAACAACATGATAGAGGGTTGCGGTCATCTCTGATGAAACATCTACTACCTCTCAAAAACATTAGCAGAGTAAAATGGCCAAAGTGAAGTGAAATTAGCCTAACACATCCTAACTAGAAGAGAAGTAGCCCTGAAGATCATTAACAGAACTCCATCACACTCCTTCAGCATCCAAAAACTATTTCACAAAGAATTGTAAAGTATTTGAATCATTCTAATATATTAGAAGTGGTCAAGACTGAAGAATCGCTCTACTGTTCATGCAGTAGCCTAGTGGAGGAGAGGGTTGATTACCCAGGGGCTAATTGTCACACGAAAGAAAATGATGGCCATGCTAAATTCTAACAGAGAGCACCTGCTATATTTATATATATTTATAGAGTTCTATACCTCTGGCCCATCAGTAAGTCCGTGTTCCCTTCCAGTACATAACCATGAACACAGTCAACACAGTCTTAATGGCAGAAAAGCTGCTCTGGGATGATGTAACCACCAAGATTGAAGACTTTGACTTAAGCCACGAGTACACTTTTGACATCAAGTATCCCCCTTATGTTGCCTCCAAACTTTTCCAGGGCCACAAGTAATATGAACTTGAGGTGGATGTTTGGAACCTGAGAGTCACTGTATAAAATTTCATTAGTGGGTACCTGGCTTTTTCAAACACAGACATTTGAGAAGTCATGGGACTAGTTTCTAAGTGGGCAATGCCATTTTCCCCTGATCATGCCCACAGAATATGAAAAGTTCCTCGAGATACTTCTCATTTTCAACCCCAGAAAGAGAGGTGCATTTTAGAAGTTTACAAAATAGTAATGGATGCATGTGGTTTATGAGTATAATGAGTTAACACTTTATGTGAAATCACTCTCAGGAGCATGAGTTGATGGTATCTGTAAGTTAGACACTGAAAGAGATGCAGAGTGACTCAATGATGAACCAGAGATACAACAAAATGATGGCCACTTTATGTTTCTATAAGAGATCTGAGCTGTATGGACACCCCATCACCCTGAAGTCCCAGCTTTCTGCTGATCTGGGCAAAACCAGCACTCCTTCCCCATTCAGTGTGGCAAAGCACGGCAACTATGTCCACCCCAAACAGCAGAGTTCAGTAAGTCAGCTGCTCCCACCTTTAATTCCTACTCTAAGAATATCAAGGTAGCAATAAAGAGAATTAAGTGACCAAGAAAGACCAGGAATCAGGGCAAAAGGCAATTAGAACAGCCAGTGTGTCAGCATGATCCTTCTATGTGTTGCAAAAAATAAAGGTCCATCTTTGTCTCTTATACAAACAGTGACTTCAGTACCAGCACAAATAAAAGCAGGAATTCCCCAGTTTGAAAAGAGCATCCAACCAAAACATTAAAGACAGCCTACCTATGCCAGTGTTGGACACTCCATGGCTTCTGTTTCTGCTTAAATGTCCTCAGTCCACCAACCTGCACCAGTCTTAGTCCATTCAGGCTTTTATAACAAAATACCTCAGACTGGGAAACTTATGAATCGAAATCTAGTGCTCAAGATCCTGGAGGCGGGATGCCTAATAAGGCTTTTTATTTTTTAAAATGAGTTCACTAATCCAGTTCATGAGAACAGAACTGTCAGGACCTAATCATTTTCCAAAGACCCTACCTCTTAATACTATTGCACTGGAGATTAGGTTTCAACATATGAATTCGAGGAGGACACAGATATTCAGATCATATCAACTAGAAATGTAAGATGGCTTTAGTTGAGCACAACCAGATCCAATTCCACAGAGAGTAACTGAGTAACTGTATCCCAACACAACTCTCTAGGAAATCCGTGTTGTGGTCTTGTCCTCTATCCACAGCCTCAACGGCACTGGTTATAACAACTTCTGGGTTGGGTATGTCTAAAGGAACATATGTCCATGCTGGGCAATTTTATGGGTATTTGACCTGCATAGAGGTATGTACCTAGCATAGGTTCAGCAGGAGGACATTGGGAGCTTCTTCAGCAAGGTAACCTTTCAGTTTCTCCTTCATACACAGAAATCTTTGCTTCAAGCTTGCACAAAGTAACTTGAAGTAACTGGAAAGCAAAGACTAAGTAGAGATATAGTATTGGACAGTGGAGACAGTTATAAAGAATTTCAAAAGGCTAAGCTGCTTTCACACTTTATGTAGAATATGAAGATCACAAGCTCTATAAAACCTAAGGAGACAATGTTTGAGATGGAGAAGATGCAGTGTACAAATAGCCGTATGTAAACTGTAAACTTAGCACATACTGCTATGTATGAAGGATTTCTGGGTCAAAGGGACTATATGCAGTGGAAGAAGGACATGTGCAAACTGGCCTGGGGGGTCTTTCAACAAAGTTCAATTAAAATCTATATACAGCACTTCCATGGCCCTCAAAAGGAGCTTGGTTTAGAAGACTGCCAGTAATCTCCAGGGAGATAGGGGGAAGGACCTGCTGGCCCTAGCTGCCATTCAGTCCCTCCAGAATTATAGAGATTGCACTAATGTGGGACATGCCTCTCCTCTTTGCTTTTCACCATCTTTTTTTTTTTCATGATTCTGGAAGAGATACAACAGTTCTGTAGAAATGAACACATTACAAAGGAAAGGAAGCCATCCTCTGATTCTTGCTATAGCAAGGGAGGCAGCCACCATTCTTAGCCTTGGCAGAGATTACAGCATAGACAGTTGGGTAGAAAAGCTTTACTGTGGAGGAGGCAGGTTTCAAGTCTGATTAGAAGTTGTTGGCACTGGGCACTGGTGGCTTCTTATGTGATTGGTTCCCAGAGCATATTTGGTGCTTTCTCTGATTGATTCTGAGTTGGGAAGGGAATCCAGACGTAAGAATCAAAAAATTAAAGAAACTGGCAGTCACTGACCAGATTCTGATATTTCTGGGCCAAATTGAGGAGAAGGTTGTAGTTTAGGTACCTAGACCTGTGACTGCAGAGGCCATGGATCTGAATACATCTAGTCTCTCAGTCCTGAACCTGCCCAGAAATCCAATATTCTCCCCCCTGCCTCAAAGGACACAAAGTAAAAAGAAGAAGTAGGAGATAGTAACAGAAATCTCCTGAGTGCTGCAGGTGTAGCTGTTTTTATTACTATTATTATTATTATTATAAAACTTTTTAATTTTTTTATTATTATAGATTTTTTATTATTATAGTAAAAAGAAAGCAAGTCCTTTTAACCACATTGCTTCCCTGCTCCCTTGAAACATTGGGGTGTAGACCTATGAGGTTTCCCAGGAGGGTGGCTCAGAGATTGAAACATGCTCAGGCTAGCCCATGGAGCTCTGCTATAGGGTTTTTCAAGCCAAATTCAGCTTTACTGCCTCTTTTCCTGTTTTGCTTTTCAACTGAACCAGAAGCATCTTACCCCTGACCTCATACTTCTAGGGTGGAGGTTGATTGTATGGGTACGGGCAGTGCTGAGCAGATGAAATTGTCAGGGACTGCACTCAAGCCTTGAGGACAAACTTTGCCGCTCTGTCCTGATTCCTCTGTGTTCCCTCCATCCAAAGAGTTGGCATTTCCTTCCTCAAAGTGCTCCACAAGGAGTGTTTGGCCCGCTGAAAAAGCTGTGTTATGCTCCCTGTATCAATCTCTTGGATAGAAGTGTTATACCCAGCACTAGGACAATGGGGACTGCAGGGAACTCAATTCCCCAGGTCAAGTGATACCATATTATCAGGTATCGTGTAAGTTTAAGTTTATTGTGATCATTATATGTAAAAGAACAAAGAAAAGTCAAGTAGTAGAGTTGAGGTTATTACAGATAGTATATATTTGATCACTCTTTCAGGGTATTGGTATTTATCAATAAGCAGTGGTCCCAAATTTTTGAGACCACCAAGGGCATATATTTTTAACTTGAATCAAATCAGAAGTCTGGTTGCAGCTTGTGGTAAATTCACATCACTTTTGACTTCAAGTTAAAGCCTCTCCTTTTGTAGAGAACAGGATTCCCAGAAATTGCTAGACTGAGACAGAAAGATCCCAAGTCTATAAGCCCATAACATTTCAAGAGCATGAGTCTGTAAGGCTCAAAGAAAATGAGAACTCAAACCTATGAAACTGAAAACACAGGACCAGGACACAAATTGCAGGAAGATGACGTCACCACAAGATGGAGAGACCACAAGACCTCAAGGCCATGTGTTTAGGTCTGCAGTTTTGGAACTGTGAGGAAGGAAGTCTGTGAGGCTTTCCAGCCTTGCTCCCAGCCTCTGCTTACCAAATTTCCACTGTAAAGGGGCTCCTCCTAAACAGGATTGTCTTTGCCTTTTGCATGTGAATCTCCTCTCCACTCAAATGTGAAATTCTAGCTTACGGTCTTATTGAAATTTTGGTGAGTTTATCAATTTCTTTGTTATTGGTACATAATAATTATTCACAATGGTGGTATTTGTTGTGACCTAATCCTACATACATGTAATATAATTTGGTCATTTTCATTGTTCTTTGTCTCCCTTTCCTCTACCCTAATGGTCCACCTCTTATTTTTATGAGATCCCCTCTCTCCAGCTTTTATATATGAAAGAATATGAACAATCTTTGACTTTCTGAATTTGCCTTACTTCACCTAACATAATGTTCTCTAGTTCTATCTGTTTTCCTATAATTGCATCATTTTGTCCATTTTCACTGCTGAATAAAACTCCATTGTTTGTTTTCTTTGTCCATTCATCTGTTGACAGTTAGCCTGCTTCCATAACTTGGCTATTGCAAATTGCACCACTATAAACATGGATATGCATGCTGATTTGCATTCTTTTGGATAAACATCAAGGAGTGGTCTAGCTGGGTCAAACGGTCGAACTATTCCTCATCTTTTGAGAAACCTCCATATGAATTCCATAGTGGTTGTATAACTTCTAAGCTAAGAGTCTTCTCTGCCAAGCTTACTTCTTGGCCTGCCCTGATCCCAACCTAAGCACTTGGCCCAATTGTGAATGCAACCTCTATTATCATCTAGGAGGGCTTATCCTCCTAGAGTTTAGATTTCTTAGATTTATTTGTGCAAAATTATCAAATGTCTTTGAAGTAAAGTCTTAACAAAGAAGTGAGTTCTTATTTCAGAAGGAATGTAGTCATTTTCTTCTACATTCTAATTGGAAGTAGAAATACTACCTTGGTTTTTACTATATGTAGGAGACATTTGATCACATCTATGTGAGTGATAGGTGAGATATACACCTTTTTGGTAGCAATCTGTTAATTTTGCAGAAATTGCAACTTTTGCCGAAATAGAATTGGGGTGGGGCTTGCCATATGGAGCCATGGACTAGAGTTCCCCATTCACCCTCACTGTTGGAGAATCATTCTCTGAAATTTATGTCTCGGCTTAACACCCAGTAAAAGAAACTGAACCTTGGGCAGAAGTGGGAAATATTGGGCATAGGGCAGACTGTCTTCCAAGGAGATAACAAAGTGAGATCACTTTAATGATAAATGTTATAGTGCTAGAGTAGTGGCTCAGCAGTTGGAGGGCTTCTCTGGCATGCATGAGGACCCGGGTTCAAACCCCAGCCCCACATACACAATGAAGAGACAGAGAAATAATAGCAAGATGAAAAAATAAATAAAATTGATTCTTTCTTTCTCTCTCTCACTCCCTCTCTCTCTTAAAAAAAAAAGAACTTCATTGCTTAAAAAATACCCAGCTCCTTTTTTTTTTTCTCTTTTTTTTTTTTTGAGGGACAGTGAGAGTGAGAGAGAGAGAGAGAAACAATTTGTATTTATTTTTTCATGTGGCTTTCGTTGCTCCGAGACTTCGTTGTGTATGTGGTGCTGGGGTTTGAACTCATGTACTGGCGCATGCCAGGCAAGAGCTGTAACCACAGAGCCACCACTCCAGCCTCACCCAGCTCCCTTTGTTTAATAGATGACTAATTTGGATTGACTTTTTTTCTATTACTATATAGATAAAGGAAAATAGGCATGCCATCTGAAGAGGACTTCAAATTCTTTTTCAGCCAGGCTTTGTGTTTAATGTAAGCCAATTTCGTTCAGTTCTCTGCAGTCCTGAATCAAATCCTAATTTCACTCACATTACAAGTCAGCAACTCCTATGATGAACAGCAAAGTTCTGTATAACCTCCTGGGTCACCTTTGGGCATACCTCTTAGGGTGGTACCACTCGTGCTTACTTCTTCCTACACATTCCGAGGCCAGACTTTAGTCAGCCTGTAGCAATCTCCCCGACTTCTCCCTGTTCCCTTGTCACAGATGCCACACGGCCACTTCTCTGCCCATGTATCTGGCTCTCCTTTGACATTAACTTCACTGTTTTATGTGTAATCCCATTTACCCAGTGCAGTTTCCTCCATTAAAATACCCTTAATTATCTTCTAACAGGCTATATAATTTAAATAATTTTTCATTAATTTTTGTAATCACAACTTCTCCTGGAAAGTCCTTCAAGGACAAAAATCATAGTCTGTTTTTTCACTGATGCTACCTAAGGGCTTGGAGGAGTTCCTAGCGAATAGCAGGCATCTGATAAATATGTACTGATATGAAATGAGGTTCCATATCCAGCATCACTTCTAGTGATAATAATGAGAAGATTGGAAAAGTAATTGTAATTATGCATAATCACTTTGGTTTTCAGAGCATGCTCACCTAAATAGTCTAAGTAGGTCAGAAATTGTGCGCTGTTGCTCCACTACCTATTTTTTATAATGCAAGCTATCTCAACTGGAACTTCAAGTGTTAATCGAGCAGAGCTGGTTATAAACAGCAACAAGCTACAAACTGTGAAGCTACTAAATTAGCAGCAACACTTTTATTCTCTGGGAATTTCAGATACATTAGGAACCTGTAATTACTGACTCCATCTGCCTACTCTGTCTTCAGTTTAATTATGTATTTCAGAAAGAGCGTTTCTCGTGTTTTCATTTTTTGTATATATAAATATTTAGCTACATCTCTTATCTTTTTCTGCCTCCCTTTCACTCCGCCTTTGCCATTTACAATCTCTAGAGCTATTTTTACTTCCAAATTGCGATATCTTTCCTCAGAGTCAATATGAGAAAGATTGGAGTCAAATTTAGTTCTGTCAATGTCCCCATGACATTTTAGAAGACAGGTTACCAAGCCTCAAATATATATTTACACATGGTGGGATGAAGCAAGGCAGCTCTGGAATCTTCCTGATAGAAATATTCAAAATAATAATAAAGCCTTTAAAATTAATAAGGTGAAAACTCTTTCAGAGGGAGTGAGGTCATAATTAAAATTGGAAAACAACAGGTTAATAATTGCTTAATAGTGTTCTTTATATCAGGATTTAGGATCTTCCTTGAAATCTAAATATGACTCCCTAAGAAGAAAGTACAGCATGCATTGTTTCCAAAACTATCTGAACAATGAAAACAAACCCCTTTTTGGGAGGGGGGATAAGACATACCTAGCTTCATTTCCCCCAACAATGCTCTGAGAACTGAAGGTCTAGTGAAAATCATTCTCATGATCTAAATACATTGCATATATTGATATAGTATTGGTTGGTGTTAGCTGCATCGTTAATATTTCGATATGTCTTACACCTCCATGAGATATGAGAGAGAACTACAAACACAAGTTCAAGTTGAGTGTGGCAAGAAAATATACAGTGAAATTAACTTCTATCTCGTTTTTCTTTCTGGAAGGTAGAGAAAAAAGGAAAATGTGTTCTTATTTATTACGCTCACCTTTCAAGTTAACTAAGTCTTTCTACCCATAATTCTCAATTCTTCTTTATACACCCCTAACCATTCCTGAGGATGGCCTGAAAACTCCACCCATGTTTAGAAATTTAGCACCAAAAGATAAACAAAAGATAAAGTTGTACATGAGGACAAAGGAAGGTGTCTACTCCTTAGACAGAAAAAGAGGAGTCTAGTCCAAGAGGGTGGAATACTGATCTGAGAATACTTGACTGTCTGTTGTTTGTATGTTTATGAATGTGTGCATACATAAATATATATATATATAAACATATATATAAATATATATATAGACATACATTTAAATATGTATAAACATATATGTATATATTTGTTTGCTTGTTTTATTTTTAAAGTGAAGTATGCAAAAGATAATAGACATAGTCCCTGTCCCCTGCCTCCAGGGAGAAAGTGACAGCTATGTCATCTCCAGGTAAAGGGGAAGTTGTCTATACTTCCCTTGAAGTGATGAGATAGGCTATGTCCTACTCACTGGGTCAAGGTTTTCAGGAAGTGACATTAACATGGCTTATGCAAAAAACAGCCTTGTTCTTATCTTTACGATTAGGCATTTCATAATTAGACTAAGACAACACTAATTTCTATTTAATTTTTAATAAAAGTGAGTTGTGTCCCTTGAAACACACTGGGAGCCTTAAAATCCTTTGTACAATTTGTGATATCGCTTCTAAGAAGAGATTGATTTGGAATTTCAGGACAAGTTAGGGTGAAAGATTACATCCATTTGCAGCAGGTCTGGGATTCCCACTGGATCCCAAGTTAGACACATTAACTTGGCTTTAGGTTTCGAATAGGTTAAGTCAGCAGGAATAAAACCAGGAGACAGTCTAATGAGACTGTAGCCAAGTGGCTGTGGAAATTTTAGCAGAGAGGAGGGATCAGTAACCCTCTGGGAAAGGGGATTTTGGAAGGAGTAGTAATCATTTATCAATAATATGTTTTCATGTTATTGATTGTAAGCAAGTTGAATAACATTCCATGCAGTGCTTCTATGTTTAATTATGACTGGTATTTGGAATATTCTTATTTGAATATACTTCAGATAAAATAATTTTCTTTTTACAGATCAGTAAACATCCTAGGGTTAATTGTCTGAAGTCATAAGTCCAATCTGTATCTGAGTAATGTTTCAGCCTCACATTTAATGCCAAAACTGATAGGCTACTTTCTATCTCAGTAGTTCTTTTTAATTTTTTTTTCTAAAGAGAGAGTAACAGTGTGTGTGAGAGAGAAAGAGATTATCAATTTTATTTAGTTTTTCATGTGACTTTTGCTGGTCCAATACTTCGTTGTGTACATGGTACTGGGGTTTGAACACACAACCTCGCCATGCCAGGCAAGCGCCTTCTAACTGCTGAGCCATCGCTCCAGCCCCTACCTCAGTAGTTCTTACTGATCATGATAATCACAGCATATCAAATCCTTATATCTACTCTCAGGACCTTCAATTCTACAAGCTTGGGCCTGAGTAGCTATCAGAAGCAAAAGCTCAGGTACCTGTGCTGATTGGGGTTTAAGAATCGCTGTCCTATTTTCACTGTCACTGACAAGGGTGGACAAGCCTCATTTAGGCAGAGCATAGGAGGGTTAGGAAAAATATAACAATAGCAAGCAAATCCAAAGCAGTGTGGCTGCACTCAGGGTCATAGTCAGTTCTTACAAAGACTAGAAAACACAGGCAGAAGAGGCCAGCCCGGGTAGCAATCCAAGGCCAGGAATTGGGGATAGAAGGATATTGTTGCTACAACAGTAGATGATGGTGGGAAAGGGTAGATGTCCAGAAAGTTGTGAATGCTCATTTGTTAGAGCCGTGGATAGGGGAAGTGTGTGGTTAATTGGGCTGATTCTTCATATCCAGCAGAGAGAGGGCTCTGCCATTTTTTTAATCATGCATACATTTCATGGATTCTTTGAGTCCACAAACATTACTTGAGCAACTGCTATGTGTTAGGCTTTCTGCCAGAGGATATTATAGTACCCAAATCAGATATGGCACCTGCCTTGTGGAGAGTACAGTAAGTAGAGGTGATTATCACTAAGCATAATTAATTTCTACTCATGCAATGAGAAAAATGAACTGGGAGCTGTGTTGGAGAGTAATGCAACGGGGAGAGTGATAGAAAGGAAAGGCAGGGAAGGCTTCATTCAGAAGGACTTGCGTTAGCTCTGACAGCAAAGGGAAGCAGGCTGCTACACTCTCAAATTTGCTAAAGCCTGGTGCTAAACCACAAGAAGCATCTTTCTAACATGGGATTCAGACCACTAGGGAAAAATGTTTGGACTTTTCTCTGAACACATAAAGATGCCTTATAATGTAAAACATGACATATAATATTAATGGTGCTATTCAGTTCACAAATGGATCCATGTAGCAACAACTTGTGGGGATCTTAAACTCTAAGTTCAAGACTGGAACCCTGGTGTGAAAAGCAGAGCATGAATTGAAAAATTCTAAGAGTCAATTATTTCCAAAAAGCATCTCTTCCCACAAATTCAAGGGACTTCAGGGGAAAGTGTGACCTCAGTCCTTTCAGACAGTGATGGTAAGTTTCACTTCAACTGCAAATTCTCAACTGATGGCAGTGACCCCTCAAACAGCTTGTTTACTGGTGTATTGAGGCCCCTAAATGGGTTTAGCAGGAAAGAGACCCCACTCAGTAGGGAAGCAAGGGCCACAGTGATCAACTATTAGGAACCACAATTTAGTATTTGCTTTCAAATTAGCAGTGAGGCCCAGAGGAAAGAGCTTGATTGAGGTCGGTTGGGGAGAGAGGTTATATAACCTGGACAGCTCTGTGAGCCAAGCCTGTGATCTTGGTTATTTTGCATTCTGGCCTCAGTTTCCTCATTTGTAGAGGGAAGCTACAGATCACCACATAGACTAAGTGAATAAAATAAAATGATTAGCAGACTTGTCTTTTTGACAATTCTCTAGAGCTAGTCAAAAGTCAGATTGATTCAGATACTAGCTGAGGTTACCCACCTACCTAAGGGAAGAAGAAAATTGGCTCTATAGTCAGTTCTACATCCTATGGAAAATCTAACATGCCAAGATTTCTTCATGTTCTGAAAATTCTCCTTCTCTGACTCGGATTTCTGGCTTGTGCATCTTGCATCTCTCTACTGTTTTTGGCCTTATCATTGACTCAAATGTTGAAGATAGCATCATTTCTTGAGTTCCATCCCTTTAAATTCATTTCCTGTGTACGGAAAGTATAGGAGATCTTTGGCAAAGTTTTAGGGTAAATACTAGGACTTTACATGACCATGATGCTCAGAAAATAATTTGTGTATCAGCATCAATAGATCTAGAAAATTCCTTTGACTATTTCTGCCAGTTTCCTCTGTAACTGTTCATCTATCTACACTCTCACTCCATCTTCCCCTTCCAAACATTTTTCCAACATCTAAAATGCAGATCCTTAGGTCTTCTGTTGTTCTTCAACTCTTTCCTTCCTTGGAATCTTTTCAGAATATTGAGAATAGGTTTACAGGCCCATGGGAAAACATAGTTCTTAATTGGAGGTCTTAGACATCTAGAGAGTTTTAGGGAATTCTAAAAACTTCTTTGGTTACATTTATCTCAGAAAATTGTATGCAAGAAATTTCACGTGTAGATTTCTGTTTCATATAGCATTCTCAAGCCTCCTGTAAAAAATTAAATCAAATGCTATGCCTATACACTATGCTTCTTAACTGCAGAAAAACATTGCAAAGCCCTGTTCAAGAGAGAAAAATGAAAACATTGCATCCTCTTGCATAGATGAGAAGTAATCCTCACTCGGTATATGTAAGGCTGATATATAATTATTTGAGTTTATGAAAAATAAATCTTGCTTCACAGAATGATTCACCATTGAGAAGGGTCTGCCTAACAGTCCCTTAGATCATGAGATTGAAATTTATTTCTGGTAACCTCCTAACATACTAATAACTTTCACTATCAGTAAGGACCAATGAATGACTTGTGATATTTTTGGAGAATGCAGCATATTTCTTTAAAAAGAAAAAAAATTGTTTTCAGTTCATCAATTGAGAAATAATTCTTTGTTTCCTACTTTCAGTAATGCTCATTGAAAATATTATGACAGTTTTAATTCAAGCAATTCCTACTTTCTTGCTTTGAGCTGTTTAAAAAAAATGTTAACTGGTATCATTTGCTTCCTAAAACATATATATTCTTTTTTTTTAAAGTGAGAGTGACAGTGAGAGAGAGAGAAAGAAAGAATAAACTTTATTTAGTTTTTCGTGTGGCTTTCATTGCTCCAACACTTCATTGTGTATGTAGTGCTGGGATTTGAACCTGTGTCCTTGGACACACCAGGCAAGCACCCTAAGAGCTGAGTCACCAAACCCGTGCCCTCATGCATACCAGGCAAGCACCATAACCACTGAGCCACTGCTCCAGCCACCCTTAACATATGTAAATTGTACAAACTAAAGAGATTCACTCTGTCATTTCCATACATACATACATGTATTCTTTGGGTCCATCTACCCTTCTTCTACTCTTGCCACCCTCCCCTACCTGCCCAATATTCTTTCAAATCCCTAGTAAACCTTTCTCTACTTTCATGTCAATACTTTTTTTTCTTTCCTCAGTTTCACATATGAGAGAGAACATGTGATGGTCATCTCTCTATGTGGGGTTTGTTTCATTTAATATCATATCCTCCAGTTCAATCCATTTTGCTGCAAATGACAGGATTCATTCTTATGACTAATACTCCATTGTACCTATATAAATATTTTCTTTTTTAGTTCACCCTGTTGATGGGCACCTAGGTTGAGTCTATGTCTTAGCTCTTGTGAACAGTGTTGCAATAAGCATGGGCCTGCAGGTATTTCTTTTGTATGCCACTATCATTTGCATTGGACATATACCCGAGAGTAGGATATTTGCCTCATATAGTAGCTCTACTTTTAGTTTTTCAAAGACTCTCCATACTGATTTCCATAGTAGCTGTACTAATTCAATTTTCACTAATAGTGCTTGAAAGTTTCCATTTCCCTACATCCATGCCAGTATCTGTCCTTATTGTTATTTTAACATTCATCATTCTAAACTGGTATCACATTATAATTTTAATTTTCATTTCATTGAGGGTAATGATATTCATTATTTTTCATATATTGGTGATCCTCTGTATTTCTTATTTTAAGAAATGTTGTTATGATGAAAGGTGTCCCACAAGAGCTCATGTGAGACAATCCAGGAAGGCTTAACTGTAAACTGTAGGCTGGTAAGGGGTGGCTGGAGGTGGTGGGTCATTGGGGGCATGCCTGGGGGGTATATATTTTGTGTCTGGCAGGGAGTCACTTTTATCTGCCCCTTGAAGCCATGCTTTCTGCCATAATGTTCAGCCACACATTGAGCCCTAAGGAAAGGAGCTGGCCTTCCATGAATTAAGACCTCTGAAAACATGAGCCCCTAAATACATTTTTCCTCCTAAAATTGTTCTTTTCAGGTCTATTAGTCACATCATTGAAATAGCTGACTAAAATAGGTTTCTATTGAGATAATTTCGCCATTTTTAATTGGATTTCCATGTGTTGTTGTTAATTTTTTTGGTTTTATATATATTCTGGATATTAGCCATTTGTGAGATGAATAGCTAATGAATATTCTTTTTTCATTTCCTAACCCATGTCTTCACTCTCTTGATTATTTTCTTTGTTGGGCAGAAGCTTTTTAGTTTGACGAAATCTCATGTCAATTTTTGCTTTTGTTTCCTAAGCATTTGGAATCCTACTCAGAAAATTGGTATGGGTACTATTACTTCAAGGTATTTCTCCTGTTTTTCTCTACTAGCTTCTGAGTTTCACGTATGCATATCTGTTTCTTCCTAACAAGAGATTTAGATTTGGTAGCTTTGTAGTATTCCCAAACAAATCTCTTGTTCAAAATATATTTTTAAAAATGAGAGAAAGAGAGAGATAGAGAATCAATGTTTATTTAGTTTTTCATCTGATCTTTTTGCTCTGACACTTAGCTGTGTATATGGTGCTGGGATTCAAACCAGGGTCCTCAAGCATGTTAGGCAAGTGCAATACTGCTGAGCCACTGCTGCCGCCCTTGTTCAAAATATTAAATGCTGTGACTATACCAATCTTTCATCAAGGCATTTTATCCCTCTTGAGTTGATTATTGTACAAGTAGGGATTTGGAGGTCAAGTTTTAATCTTCTGTATGTGGATACACAGGCTAGCCTTTCTCCAATGCATGCTGGGTGCCATATTAAACTGGAAAAAATAATTGGTTTCTTTTGGTTTTGAATATACTGATTACTTGGGAGAATGTATTCCTAGAATAGACCTGTAATTGTGCTCTTCCTCTTGATCAGCAAGAAGTACACCCAGGGGAAGTTCTTCATGAAGGTTGAAAGTTCTCTCAGAGTTAAACAGTGAGGCTCAAAACAACTTAAGAATCATATATGCATGTCGTGTGTGAAAGATGATGGGACCCCTTGGAGTTGGTTTCCTCACTAAGTACTACTGGTGAGAGCTCCATTGGAATATGATGTACACATTAGAGGTATACATGATGGCCATAAATAAGAGTCAAAAGGATGTGAAAGTTTTAACCATGTCTCACATTAAAAGAAGAAGCTACTGTAAAAGCACTATCATAAGCAATATGATGTGGAATATTTCACCTGTAAATTAACATGTACTTTAGCAAAGTCCTATCCCTAACATTTTTGAAAGATCAAGCATGAGTACAAGGCCAACATATGGTATATCTAAATACTTAATAGTTATAAATAAACTGGAAACTGATGAATATGTTTTACTTCTTATTTAGACAAATATGACTTTGTAGCAACATCAAAGGCAAGGTTTAAATAGAATTCTCAAATTTCTCTGCACTCTTGACCTTTTCATCCTACCCCAACGCCCGCAGCTCCATCATATCAAGAACCTTGTCTGCCAGTGTGTAGACACCCAGTCCTTATGCCAAAGCCCTGTTCATACTCCAGAAGAAACAGTCACCCTGACAACGGGGCCTGACAACAGAGTTTGAGAAGGCACACTGTCCCTGGGCCCTTTAGGAAGGCAATCTTAGGTTTCAGGTACCAAGCATGTGGACCTGAGCATTTACCCTGCAGGAAAGGGCACAAGAGGAGAAGGGTCAAATAATGTTTTTAAAAGAGGCCTCCCTTCTGACCTAAGGGGGTTGCTGTTCTTGAATAAGAATAGCAGGCTGGAAAAACAGCCAAAAGAAGCACTGCAAAGAAAAAGAAATTAATTAGTGATGCATACAGCAGCAGGAATGAACCTTGAAACATGTTAGTTGAAAGAAGTCAGGCACAAATTAACACAGTATATGATTTCATTCATTTGATCCTGGAAATCTCCAGGGACATAAAGTAAACCAGCAGTTGCCTAGAACTGTGGCTGGGTGGGGTGGAGGAAGGGCAGGTGATAGTTAAAGGGCACAGGGTTTCTTCTTGAGATGATAAAAAAATGGTCTAAAATTGACAGTGGTGATGATTACACATATCTGCAAATATACTAAAAGCTATTGAATTGTACACTTCTTAAACAGTAAAACTGTACCATATGTGAATTATCTCAATAAAGCTATTAAAATAAAGAAATGAGGCAAATGCATTTCAGTCCACTTAATTGAATATTTCTAGTCTGCAAATTTAAGTGATTAAGCACATGAATTTGGAGTTTAAAAAAGAGTGTGGTACAAATATAGACTCTTAAATGTTTTGTCACTGAGCAATTTTCTTTATTCTACACATCATTTTCTTTATTTTACACATCAATTTCTTGATCTACAAACTGATAATGATGTTAACTTACATTATCATGATGATTGAATAAATAAGTTGGTGTCATATAGTAGAATTCTATAAATAGTAGCTGATAATTATCATTATTATTATCACTATTATTTATTTGTACCAGGAATTGAACCCAGGGTTGCTTAACCATTGAGCCATATCCACTTTTTTTCTTTCTTTCGTTTTTGAGAGATAAGGTCTTGCTAAGTCGCTTAGGGTCTTGCTATGTTGCTAAGGCTGGGTCTGAACTTGTTATTCTCCTGCCTCAGCCTTCCAAACTATTGAAATTATAGGTGTGTGTGCCACCATGACAAGCACAGTCATCATCATATTTAATCACCACCATTAATATATTATGTATCCATCCGTTGCTAGACAGAGTAGATTCATTCATTAAAAAGTAAGAAAAATGTCTCTGTGGAATTTACAAAAGCTATGAATATCTATGCTAAAAGCAAAAATAGTTTATGGAAATCAGCTGGAAGAATCCATTATACACAAGCTGTCTAACATCACTCATGACCAAAGACAGATGACAAGACAGGTAACAAATCTGCCTCCTCTGGATGGTGGAGTGAGAGGGAGAGACTATATGGGGAAGCAAAGCCCCACAGATAATCACAGGAGCATAAACACAGTAAGAATGTATAGGAGACCTCAGGAATGTGGGCACACAGAGGAGGCACTTCAATTAGTCTGGAGATGTTGGTGAAGCAATTGGAGCTGAGAATTTTGAGCTATGTGATATGGGCTTTGTAAAGAGGGACAATGCAGATATGTTGAGATAGGAAGCATGATTGCATAGGGAATGTTAGGTTGATTCCAGACTGCTGGGTGCAGGGCATCAGGCAGCCCATTGCCCTCAGGCAGCAGCTGTATTGTGGCAGGGCATCAGGCAGCCTGCGGGCAAGGAATAACCAATTAGACACTGGCAGACAAGTTCCCATGGCTTCTCACAATTGCCCAATGACTGATGGATTCATCAGCCAATCTCTAAAAGACAAGGTCCACCGATTTCATCTCTCCACCCCAAACTATAGAGTCGCTGCTCACCCCTGGTGCGTGCCGCTTCCACTGCCTGTCTAGCACTTCCCCTGCCAGCCCTCACTATTGCTGCTTAGGCGGATTTGGCCCAGGAGCCATGATTCCCAATAAAGGGTTTTACTCAGCTGTTCTTAAGTCTGGCCACCTTTTTTGAGCACCCAAGCCCGAATTTACACCAGTTTCTCTGATTTTATTTTTACAGGGAAGAGCCTGTTTTTTCTGTTTCATCAAGGAAATAAGCCATCTTCTAGTGTAGGTAAGAGAGCACAGCAGGTAGGGATGAAGAAGGCTGGGCCAGGTCATGGAGGTCCCGACCGCAAGACTTGCACTGCCCTCCATGAAGAATTGGGCTTATCTCTTATCTGTGTTCATGAAGTTCAATGTCATAGACACTTGGCTTCTTTGGGGTATTCATTTCCCACCAATATGTTATGCAAGCAAGTATTATTTACAGAATCTAGAACAAAATTCTCTTAACTTTTCCCTTGGTAAAGTAGGACTATTATTTTGTATATAATCAAATAGTGTGGAATTCTCAAAGATAGTAGGTAAACTCAAATGAAAATGATGACTCTTTGACCCAACTATCCCACTCCTTTGTATATATTCAAGGATTTAAAATCATCATACTATAGTGATGCAGCCACATCAATGTTTTTAGCAGCACAATTCAAAATAGCTAAGCTTTGGAGCCAAACAAGGTGCCCTCCAACAGATGAATGGACAAAGAAAATGTGGTATATATACAGGATGGAGTGTTACTCAGCCAAAAGAAAAAATGACTTTGTGTCATTTGCCAGCAAATGGATGGAACTGGAGGATAACACTTTAAGTGAAAAAAACCAGTTTCAAAAAACCAAAGGTCCAGTGTTCTTTCTAATATGTGGAAGCTAACCCCAAACAAGGTAATCAGCAGAGGAATGAACAAAGGGGAAGGAAATGGAGGAAAGGAGGAAAGTTCATGGAATGAAATCATACTTATATTTCCTATGTTCATATATGAATGTATCATAGTGAATCTCATCAATACGTATATCAACAAGTCACTAAATTAAAAAAATTAGTAAATAATGGAAATATCATTAGAAGGGAGAGAAGGGGTGAGGGCAAATACTGGGGACTGAATTAGAAGAAGTTATAGGGCATGCTTTTATAAAAATGTCAATATTTATCCTATTAAGAATATCAAAATAATCAGGGCATAGGAGGAAGGGAGGTGAGGGGGAATACTGGGAACTGAGTTAAAATAAGGTATAATCAAAGTTTTTATAATTATGTTAATGTGTATTCCATTGTCATGTATACCAAAAAAGAACAGGGGGGTGAGAGGAAGGAAGGAGAAAGGAAGACATGGGGACTGAATTAGAACAAGTTAAACTCAATGTTTTTATAAGTATGTCATTGTATATATTGTTATGTCATATGCACCTAAAAAACTCAATAAAATACAAAAAAAGCTATCAACAGATGAATAAATAAAATGAATTTTATGCAAAAATAAGAAAGAAAACCACATGTTCAACATAAGCTAGTAAGTTCAATGGTACAAGTTGAATTTTAGAAAGAGACATTAATTCAGCTGTCTTATTATTTTAGTTGCCATTATAGTGCAAAAATAAAAGTAAATGTGCATCTTTGGTAAAATGCAAATGATAAGTTGGATTTGTTGACTTGATTGGAATCATAGGCCAAAGCAAGGGCTTGGGAGTTAGAGTCCAGAGTTTGAGTCTTCACTCTATCAATGTGTTATTGGGTCATCTTAATTGATTTCTCTATCCTCATCTTCATCTGTGAAGTAAGGACAAGAGCAGATGTCTCTGCAGTGCTGCTGTGAGGACCTGTGAGGACCGAAAGGAATAATGCTTGCCAAGTGCCTAGCAGAGAGTTGGACAAGGCACATAACCTCCAATTGATTTAGTGTTCCAATTTAGCACCTCTGAATTAGCATGAAACTGGTTTCCTATTCTTGTGAACATCAAAAGTCCTGTTTTGCTCCGCCCTCCAACCACCTTTTCATTCTGCTCTCTGTCTCTAAGGATAGTAATAAACCATATTTGGAAGCTCAATTAGGCATGCACAACTCCTGTCTCTCTTATCTTAATCCTGCCGGTAATAGAACAGTAATTGTTCAGAGAAACTACAAGGGAAATTGTAGTGAGGAGTGCAGACAGTGCTCCAATTGATCTCAATTACTGTCATGAAA
>PVKS010031423.1:0-23426 GCA_004027875.1 Aplodontia rufa | reverse complement strand
TCCTGTCCATCCTCCTGTCTTTACTGGACCTCATTTTTAATAATTCCAACATGCCTATAATTTCCATAAGTTATTATTCAACATTTATGAAGCAACATACAGAAGTGGCAAGACAGTTTCCTTTGGAGAATGGAGAAAGCGTTTAGATCCTTGAGACCTGAATTCCTCAGGAACCCTCGTTTTCCTTTGTACCTTTATGATGGAAGGTGACCTCTTGAAATAAGGAGATGATTTCCAGGAGGAAAAGTTTGGCTTATTGAAATCAATGAACACATGAAGGTCAATATTTTCTAATGATAATTTTCTGCTACTTGCTTCATATCTTTGAGATATAAGCTTGGTTGGCAGTGTAGCCTCGGAAGAAAATTATGGTACTATATCAGGCCCAGAAAATGAAAGATCCAGTCTCCTCCTGGAGGGTAGGAGCTCTGCTTCTGTTTAAGCAATGTGGATGGAAAAAGCGCCAGCCCTGTTCCCTAGGATAGATACTCAGCCTCCAAGCTTCAGTTCAAGACTGTGTCACTGTATCCTAAGCTTATTGGGAGAAGACAATGAGGTAAAAGCACTTCAACATTGCCCCACACAAAGCACATTTTGAATATAAGCTCCAGGGGCTGGAGCTGTGGCTTGGTGGTTACTGCACTTGCCCAGCATGCGCAAATACATGGGTTCAAACCCCAGCAGCCTGGTACTCAACTAAGTGTCAGAGCAACGAAGGCCATGTGAAAAAGTCAATAAAAATTGATTCTCTCTCTCTCTCTCTCCTCTCTCACTGTCCTTCTCTCTTAAATAAATAAATAAATAAATAAATATAAGCTCCCGTTATTACAGTTTCACTGGGGTGCCACACAGTGAATAAATAAATCCATAAATCATTACAAAGTAATTGAGATAAATGGCAGGAAGTGTGAGGTGCATTAAAAAAAATTGCAATAAGAGGACACAAACTAGACTGGGAGGTGAGAGAAAACTCCCCGGCAGAAGTAAAGGTGAAACTGAAACTCAGGAGGAGAGGGGAGTTTGTCAAATGAGAGGGGGCCGTTCCCTTCAAGCCATGCTTTTCAAAAACCATGTGCAGCAGAATCACTTCAAGTGTTATAACTTTAAAAATAGCAACAAATGTGAAAAAGCAAAAACCTACATGTCAGTACTATTTTGAATTTGGATTATTAAGGAAGCTAAATATGTTTTCACATAATTATTGGTGATTTTTGTTCAAGTTTCTTATGGCATGTCTGTTTTATTCTTATTTGTTTTTTTTTTTTTTTATAAAGAGAGAGGGACAGTGAGAGAGACAGAGAAAGAGAGAAACAACTTTATTTAGTTTTTCACATGGCCTTAGTTGCTCCAACACTCAGTTGTGTACATGGTGCTGGGGTTTGAACCCAGGTCCTCGTGCTTGCCAGGCAAGCGTCGAAACCGCTGAGCCACCGCTCCAGCCCCTCTTATTTGTTTTTTAAAGGTGTTTTATATATTAAATAAATCAACCCTGTCATATTTGTCACAGACTATTCTAGTCAGCTTTTTTGCTGCTGTGACTGAAAGACCTGGCAAGAACAATTTTAGAGAAGTAAAAGTTTATTTGGGGGCTCATCATTTCAGAGGTCTCAGTCCACAGGCAGCCAGACCCATTTGTTCCTCTGGACTCAAGGTGAGGCAGAACATCCTGGTGGAAGGATGAGGTCGAGGAAAAGCGCCCAGGACGCAGCCACCAGGAAGCAGAGAGAGTGAGACTCCCCTCCCCACAGGCTAAATATATACCCCAAATGCATGCCCCGAGGACCCACCTCCTCCAGCACAGCCTACCCGCGTATCTTGCCACCCATTTCATCCCTATCAAAGGATTAATTCACTGATTTGATTAAGACACTCATAACCCAATCATTTCACGTTTCTCGCATTGTCTTACACATGAGCTTTTGGGGGACACCTCACATGCAACCCATAGCACAGACACTTTGCTTTTTTCTTTTTCTTTTTCTTTTTTTTTTTTTGAAGAGAAAAGGACAGTGAGAGAGAGAAAGAGAGAAACAATTTTTATTTAGTTTTTCATGTGGCTTTCGTTGCTCTGACACTTAGTTATGTACGTGGGTGCTGGGGTTTGAACTCAAGTACTCGAACATCCCAGGCAAGCACCGTAGCCACTGAGCCACCGCTCCAGCCCCAGACATTTTTCTAAATTTACAGTTTACTTCAGTTTTGTGAAGCTCTTTAAAAAACTTCAAAAATTTACCTATCCAAATCTCTCTCCTCCTTTGTATCATATATTATATGCATATGTGATTTGCTGTCATTGATGTTACTTGTCTGTTTACAGAGTTCTTATCCCTCCTGATATCATGTAAACACCTATATATTTTTCTTCCTTTTTCATGGTTTTATTTTTGATTTATATACTTATATTTTTTTAAAAAAAATTCTGCAATGTTTTATTCAATTATGCTAAATTGGTTTTACACCACATACTTTGATTCTTTCTTAGGATAGCCTACATCTAGAATTTGTCTCTGTTATTTATCTTCCAAGTGGATCATTTCCTCATAATCTTATAATCTTTATTGCTCTTCTCATTTCCTCTGTATTTTGTAAAGACTGCTAAAGTTTATCCTCTATATTAAAGATATAATTTTCTGGGCATTCATCTAGTTTTTTATTGCCTCCAACTAGAATGATCTTAATCTTAACATTAATACATGAGTTTCCTTTCCCTCCTTATATCCCTCTTTATCTCTACCTTATTCTCTTCTCATGGCTTCAATTCATAGAAGTGATGTTTATTAAAAGTGCCTGGTGGTTCTCTAAAATTTCTTCTGGATATTGCCCTAATTTTCATCGTTATAGTCTTCCTTTGAATTTCCGAGGTGTTTTGTTCCCTGTATTCTTCACTAGTGCTTTAGTTGTTCCTTGACATTTTCCTCCACTGCACTGGGGTCTTCACAAAGAGAACACCTGGGGCAGCTGAAAGGATGGATCGCCCAGTGCCATGTCTCATAAATTCAGCAGTAGAGCAGGGAGCCAGACTAGCTCATGACCCAATTTCCAGAGTCCAGCAGGAATAAATGCCATGGTTTTCAGCATAACCTTTTCTTTTCCCAGAAAAAAAAATTGGTTAGAACATTGCCATAAAAATCTATAAAATCAAGGTTGAGTGAAGGAAGGAACAAGGACCCCAAACAGCACTCAGTTCATGTGCCTTTTTGGTCTAAAGGTGCACTTTCTCCTACTTCCCAGTTCTGGTTCTTTAACAGGCTGCATTGATGGGATGCAGAATTGCAAGACCACATTAGGTACTGCTGTGAAGATATCCTCTCTCTTTCTTATCCCCAAAACTCAGATCTTGGGACCACATCCCTCTAAAATGCTCCATACCACCCTTTTCTTTCTTGCCCACCCCAAACTCCTTGCCCTCCTCTTTCTGTGAACTGGAACCTCCGAAAAGATGCAGAAACATGGTATTGGCAGGGAGTAGGGAACGATAGCTCTCAGAGGCCCTCAAAAGGCTGTGTTTTGAGGGAGGTTCTGAAATGTATGCCTGCTATCCTCTAGAAGGCGGAAAAGTGGAGGTTGCTAAATTCTTCCTGCCTTCTTTTGGGAAGCAAGGCTGCCCTGTTTCATGGGTGAAGCATGCTGCCATCCCCACTCCTTACTTCTACTTTATTTGGTGAAAACGCTTGCCAAATTCAGTTTCTTGGTATCTTCTGGGTATTGTGACTCTTGGGCCTTTCCTGTACCTTCATAATATTTGGTGGGGATTTAGGGGTAAGAGTCAGTATGAAGCTGTTTGCACTGCAAGTTTCAAGGATCAATTCATGGATCAGCTGGAGACCATGGGGACTGTAGGCACTGTTCCTGCCTCACTATAGAAGTGACCTTTGTATGTCTTTAAATTTCATCCTTTAAGTTTCTGTTATTGTTTTTTCAGATATTCAAGATATCATTAAAATATATATTGGAAGTGTATGATGAGACATTTTCCCAATGTATGTGACTCTATGACCAAAACAGCGGGAGAAAACAGTGTGGAGAGGACAGGTCTGGAGATACTCAGACACATTTAGCCCAGCAGGCTTAAGTGCCACCTTCTGTCCCTGCTTCATTGCTCCCTCCAGGCCCAGGTCGCAGCTTTTTGGGGCCTCGTCCTACGTAGGGGGAAAAGACACCTGGGCAGAAACCCTTGGGCCCCAAACCCGCCAGTCTGACTCCTTTCCCACCCAGGGCTCAGACACAGGTGTGAGGGTCCCCTTTCTTCCAGGTTGCTATAGCTATGACCTTGCTTTGGGATATTTTGTTCTGTTCCAGAGCCCAACAAAGTCAGCATTTAGCTAATGAGCACCATATTATTAGGAATGTAAAAGACCCCATTGTTCCCCTGCTCCTTTATGGAGGAATGTGGCTTCCTGAGGTAAATTAACTTGAGGAAGAAGTCAGAATAAGCAGGAGCTTTACAATGAGCAACTCCTTATGCCAGTCGTGTACAGGGTGGGGCTGAGGAAAATATGACAGGGTATGTTTTTCTTCAACTTACGTCCTTTATAAAGAAAAAAAAATTTTAAGCTTTTATTAAGGTATTCAAGCCATGAAATCAAAGCAGTTCTAAAACACTCCTCTGCATTCTTTCTCATCTTTTGGAATA
The DNA here is from genome assembly GCA_004027875.1 of Aplodontia rufa. Taxonomy (NCBI): domain Eukaryota; kingdom Metazoa; phylum Chordata; class Mammalia; order Rodentia; family Aplodontiidae; genus Aplodontia; species Aplodontia rufa. Next base: position 18,793 of record PVKS010031423.1, on the reverse strand, counting down.
AATTTGAAAGAGAGGCAACAGATACCACAAAGGCACTGGAAAAAAGCAGAGTTGCATCAGAATGGTTGAACATGGAATCAGGGTAGATCATGAAGCATCTGATAGTGAACAACCAAGAGGTGAAGCTTCCAGAGAGCAGAACTTAAATACATACATATATATATATATATATATATATATTTAATATTATTAATATTATAAAAGTGATTCATCCTCAGGGTAAAAATTTAAATATTGCAAAAGGGAATAAGGTGATTGAGGCTCTACAACAGTCAGGAAACTATGTTTATATATATACATATATATAAACAAACATACATGATTACTATTGATCTTCAAATTACATCTTTTTTTAAAAGTTTATTTGAAAGGGAGAGCTTTTTTTTTTTTTAAGAGAGAAGGACAGTGAGAGAAAGACAGAGAGAATCAATTTTTATTGAGATTTTCACATGGCTTTCATTGCTCCAACACTTAGTTGTGTACGTGGGTGCTGGGGTTTGAACCCGTGTACTTGTGCATGCCAGGCAAGCACCAACCGCCGAGCCACCGCTCCAGCCCCTTCAAATTACGTCTTCATGGAAAAAATGGGAAAATGCTTCTATAAATTATTCAAACTATGAACGACAGACAGTTTTCTAAAACAAACGTGAATTCTCCTTCCTCATCTTCTTTGAATACTTTTAGAAGCTAAACCATTTTCAAACACATCTGAAGATTTAAAACCAGACAATGAAAGTCTGGCACACAGTAGATCCTCAACATATATTTATTAATATATCTTTTGGGGAAACAAAACAATAATGTTCTTTGCGATTTCATTTTCTTCTTTCATCAGTATATTCTATTAATTGGTAGCATTATTGTTAATTTTGCATGATATTATATTGTAGCAATGCATGGTAAGTTGTTTGCCCTGATTGATGGACATTTAAATGTTCCCTGTTTGTTTTTTATCACAATTAAAGCAATAAAGAACATAATTTTGTGCTATCTTTGCATGTGAGTTATGAGTTCTTCTGTGAGCTAAGCAGCTAGGAGTGAAGAGACAAGGTCAAGTGTGGAATTTCAGGATAAAGCACTAATTCTTCTTCAGCTCTAGGTGGGAAGTTGGACAGGAACCAAGAGTTCCTCAGCCTTGACCTTTCATGACGGAGGCTCTTGGCCCAGTTCTCAACAGGGCTTCACCACTGCCTTGGTTTGTGTCACTCCAGGAGTAGACCGTTGGGCAAGGAAGTATTCAAGTGCAGATAGTTTATTTAGTAGGTGATCTCTGCAAACATGTGCAGGGGAGTGCAGAAGTGATGAAGTCATCCAAGGGTCTGTCACCAAACCATTTCTCCCTGAGGGCAGCTGGGACTTGGTTCTGCTGGGAAACTCCAGGAAACTTGTGTAGTACATATCAAAGATTACTGCAACTGCAGGACGAGGAAACTGGGGGATTTACCCATTCTGGGCATGTGCTGCTGTTGATTGAGAATGGAATCACAGGGCGTTACATATCTGGTTCTTTCAACTTGTCCTGGGTAAAGGTCAAGTGCACTCCTGAGCTGGCACAGCTGCAGGTGCTGGAATAACCAGCCTGTGTCCAGTGGAGAGGAATACTGAGAGGACACAGGCAGGGCAAGGACAGCACTGCTGCATCACATCTAAGGAAGCCTTGCAATTAACAAATGGAACTGAAGACTGGCAACTTAGAGGAAGAAGTCAGAAAGCTGTGAATACGCCACTCCTTGGCTGCCTGGAATATAAAACCCCTTTCTATGGGGGAACATCTTTATTCTGTAGATACTTAAGAGAGACTGAGCCCCTTTGCCACTGTGTAAGCTCAACTGGGGAATGTTTATACCCTGCCTGGTGCATATGAGACCAGCAGTGGCACAAAGATTCAGTGACAGTCAGTGACCATTCATGGTGGCAGTAGCCAAGTTCAAAACCTGACAGCAGGAGCAGGAGCAGCGGCTCAGTAGTTACAGCGCTTGCCCGGCATGCATGAGGACATGGGTTCAAACCCCAGCACATGTACACAGCAAAGTGTCGGAGCAACAAAAGCCACATGAAAAACTAAATAAAACTGATTCTCTCTTAAAAACAAAAACAAAAACAAAAACCTAACAGCAGTATAGTATGGATCCAAGTGCCACAGAACTGCAGACAGTTCCCATAGTCCTGTTCTCAGCCATTCACCTTCACGGGTTCTTATCCATTCATTTTCTAAGCCTATTCCTCTACTCTCTCCATCAATTCTTGGAGCTCCCCGTAGCAATAAAATAACAGGGCCATTTGTGCTATTGCAAATAAAGCAGCTTAATCACTATACTGAATTATTTTTCCTCACCTCGTACCATCTTCTCACAGAAATAGCCATACAGTCATTTAAAGAAATAAAACATTTCATTAGAATATTAGATACCTGGAGCTGGCTCAGCAGTTGTGGTGCTTGCCTGGCATGTGCGAGGACATGGGTTCAAGCCCCAGTGCCACATACACAGCGAATTGTCAGAACAACAAGGGCCACGTGAAAAACTAAAATAAAAAGTTGATTCTCTTTCTCTCTCTCTCCCTGTCCCTCTCTCTTTAAAAAAAAGTAGATACCTAACTATTGGACAATGACTCTAGATATCACAAGGATTCCTTATCAATCAATGGCATTACAGATAAAGTCCAAATGCTGATTACTGGGGCCACCAGAGAAATAGAGAATGTGGGATGAGAGGTTTCCAAAAGTTCTCCATGTGTTCCACCATTTGTAAGAGGCCTCCTTCTCAAAAAAGAGAGAGGCTGACCCATCCACGGCCCAGCCTGGTCTTTTCTTTCTGAGAGCTCTCCCTGCTCTTAGGCAGAAAGAAACTGTTGGCCTCCCAAAGGACAAAATTCAGGTTTGTGCCAGACTTTCTCTCAACAATACAAAAGGAAGACAACATTAACAGCGTTGTTGATATTATGAGGAAAGAGTTGACAAGCCATTTGAAGGCTGAAACCAAATTCCCAGCAGGCACCGGTGCCCCCATGGAGGTCATTCTGATGGAAGACGGATAAAAGGTATGATTGGGAGACTGATCATACCTAGGTACTAGAAAAGGAGAATAATGATTGGAAAAAAAAAATGGAATTATAGTCTGGAAAATCAAATGAAAGAAGCATCTCTCACACATACAAAACAAATAAACAATTAAATGTAATAACAAGTAGGAGATCCACAAAAAAATCTCTGGTAGTTCTAATATACAAATAACAGAAGATACTTAAGGCAAATGACCCAGGAGAAAAATATTAAAGAAATAATAAAACTCTAAGAGGTAGAAAACCTTGCATTTTTAGAACTAAAGGGTTAATCACATTCTAAGCTGCACAGGCCTGTCTGGTTGTGCATGCCTGTAATCACAGTGATCCCAGAAGGCTGAGACAGGAGGATTGTAAATTTGAGGTCAGCCACAGCAACTGAGCAAGACCCTGTCTCAAAATGAAAGACACCAGGGATGTAGGTCAATGGTAAAGTGCCTCTGGGTTCAATTCACAGTACCCTGCTCCCTTGCAAAATTTTAAGCTGTGCATTCACACACACACACACACACACACACAAACAAACAAGCAAACAAACAACACCCCAGTCATATCGTGGGGAAGTTCCTTGAATCTGAGATTAAAGAAAGAATCTTACAGGTTTCTAAGCACTCAGAAAACTTACTTCCAAAGGAAAATGAATCAGATTGGTATTACACTTACCTACAATAGCAGAGGCTAGAAGAAGTTGCACCATGATGCCAGATGGTGAAAGGACTGAGTACATTTCCAAGAATTTTCCATTCTGCCAAGTTATCATCACCAGTAAAGATCTTTCTTTCTGACTGTTCAAAGACTCAGAAAATGCACTAGTGCTTTCTGGAGAAAAGTGCTAAAAGTACTTTATGTTAACTTTAAATTAGAAAGTGAATATTGCTAGGATCAAATGAATACAAAAAGCATTTGGGAATAAGAGCACTGTAATGTATGTGGATAAGTTTAAAACAAAGAGATGATGTAACTAGGGACAGGAAGGTCAATGTTAAGTGTTGAGAAAGTTGGGAGAGGCTGGGTGTGGTGGCACACACCTGCAATCCCAGCAGCTCAGGAGGCTGAGGCAGGAAGAGTTCAAAGCCAGCCTCAGCAACTTAGTGAGACCCTGTCTCAAGATAAATAAAAAGGGCTGGGGATGTGGCTCAGAGGTGGGTGACCCTGGGTTCAATCCCTGGCACACACCAAAAAAAAAAGAGAGAGAGAGTGTAGAATCTTTCACATGAGGTTTGCATTCATAGACAGGTATCAACAAAAATTTCATTTGGGATATCACTGAGTAGAGGAGTGTGGATTTAAGTTTCTTTGGAAAAATTAAATACTAGTACTTGAATTTAAATTCTTTTACTTTTTTGAAAAAGAAAACAAACCAACAAAATACATGTGTGTGTGATTGATAGGATATGCAGTAAAATATATTAGCAATAAATGTAGAATTATGGGCAACAATTCTTTTTTTGGTTATGCAAATAATGAAACAACAAAGTTCTATATGTGGAGACAAGTTTTGCACCCCTTGGAGAGTAGATAATCTGTATTTGCCTGTCAGTACTTCTTGAGAAAATGACCCCTTTCACTTTCCATACTCCTGGAAATTGAGTTGGATCCACTTGGTTTGGGGGGACTGATTTGGAGCCATCAGACAGTTCTGTCATCCTGGCTGTTTTCTCAGGGACAGGATTATGATCCAATTCAAACAGTAAGAATGCAGATACCATTCTGACTTTTTTTTTTTTTTTTTTTAGAGAGAGGGACAGTGAGAGAGAAAGAATAATTTTATTTATTTTTTCATGTGATCTTTGTTGCTCCGAGATTCTGTTGCGCACATGGTGCTGGGGTTTGAACTTGTGTACCTGCACATGCCAGGCAAGTGCAGTAACCGCTGAGCCACCACTCCAGCCCCCATTCTGACTTTTTTAAAGGAAATCTTTGCCTGTCCCAGAATGAAGCATGCTAGGTAAGACAGGGGGAACACAAAGGGACAGAAAGATCAAGCGACAGAAAAAGGGCTGACCAGCATAAGACTCTCCACCCTGCAGATGGACTCTCCTACTGTCTGGGTTAAGACATTTTTCGTTTTACTTCAGCTGAGTTGTTTATATCTTGACTAAAAGAATCCTGATGGAGGCAATGATCCAGCCCCCAAAAGTTCAGGCCCCATTTTCCATTATGGCCTCTCTGGATTTACTTTAACTGTGGATGTGTTCCCTGGCCTCAGCGATAGGATTTTAGGCCAAAGTAAGTCTTTCTGTGAAATCGATGGCCAATTCTGTCTCTCCTTAGGAGTAAGAAGAGAATTTCAGGCTCCTCTTCTTTCCATGGTCAAGTAGGTGACCTCTTTTTTGGGGGGTGGGGATTGAACCCAGTGGCACTTAATCACTGAGCCACATCCCCAGCCTGCTTTATTTTTTATTTTTGAGACAGGGTCTCACTTGCTAAGTTGCTGAAGCTGTCTTTGATTTTGTGATCCTCCAGCCTCGACCTCCTGAATCTCTGGGATTATAGGCGAGCACCACTGTGTCCAGCTTAGGTGACCTCTTCTGCCAAAGATGCTGCTTTGGGATCATTCCCAGACCCCTTTTAGCCCTACATCCTCATCCATACTCTTAGCAAAGATCGCCCCATCACAGAAAATCGACCACACCCTACTCTGGCTACTATGCTCACTACTGTCTCTGTTCACCTACCTCCAGACACAATAGCTGCCTTTCCTGATGGCAGAACACCAACCAGTTACCTCCTCACTAGGGCCCTCACTCCTGCTGTTCCCACTGCCTGGAACTTTCTCTCCTCCAAGATTGCTCCTTCTTCCACTCGCTCACTCTTCCTGTGTCAGCTTGATTATTACTAAATATTTTCTTCCATCTTGACACCCCAATCTAAGATTTGACATCAACTTGCATTTCACACTTTTTCTTTCACAGCATTTAACACAAAACTTAGGTATTAATTTACACAGTGAATTGAATTTCTGTGATCATGTATCTATTGTTGCTTTCCTTCCCTCACCCCAAGCAGGGGCGGGGTCTGTTTTCCTGTGGTCCTTTCTCCGGTTTCCAGCACAGTGCCTGACACGTGCTTGGCCCTCACTGGAGTCAGGAATGGATGAGAGCATGCTCCCGACCAGCTGTTAACACATTGGATACTTCCTAGAATACAGTCAGCGGGAGGCCTGCTTTCAGGAACAGGGCATCTTTATGAGGCTTGCCAAGGAGGCATTGCAGAGATTAATGGCCTTTGCATTGACTTCAGCATAACAATAAAAAAGAGTCAGGAAGCAGAGTTTCCAGGAAAGCACTAGAGGCTAAAGAGCAAACAGATGGCACAGAACTGGGGAAGGCTGTGTGTTCCTGTCAGTCCTTGCAGACACTGGCCTGGGCTTACTCGCATCCTCTAGGCAGTGTTTTGGATCACCGTTAAATAAGATTAAATGAGAACTCTGGGGATGATCAAATGTATTTTTATAGCACAAGGAGGGTATCCATCAAATCCAGAGGGTGTATTAAAAACATTAGGTTGCAAAGTTAGGGGGGGACTGCCTAATGAAGGTGCCGGACTATCATCAGATCAGAAGGAAGCAGAGCATGGTTTAATATTAGAATCATGGTTTCCAAGACAATTTTTTTTTTGTACCAGGAAATGAATTCAGGGGCTCTTAGCTACTAAGCCACATCCTTAGCCCCCATTTTTATTTTAATTGTTTGTTTGTTTGTTTGTTTTTTATTTTGAGACAGGTTCTAACAAAATTGCTTAGGACCTTGTTAAATTGCTGAGGTTGGCTTGAAACTTGCAATCCTCCTGTCTCAGCCTCCAGAGTTGCTGGAATTATAGGCGTGAACCAGCAGGCCCAGCTTTATTTATTTATTTTTTAAATGAGGAATAATATCAAAACCTACTACAAGGACATTGTATCTCTTAATCAATGCAAAATACAGCACGGAGCCTGGCCCCTGATGAACATTCAGTTCTTGTTAGCTGCTGCTGTTGTCTTACTGTTATTGCTGTTGTCAACACGGGGAAGTCACCTAGAGTGGTGTCTGGCAAGTACCAAATGGACTCTTTCTGGTCCAGCAAAAGCAATGCTCCAATATTTCACAATCCTGGCACCAGTGAGAGGGAGGCTAGGCATTAACCTTCTGGTGGGTGGATTCATGGGAGGAGAAGAAGAGGATCCTGTGGGGTGGCTGTGGGGATAGGATGGGGACAGCCATAATGGTGGGGTTATCTTGGAGGACTGGGCATTGGCTAGTTAACCAGACAGTTATTTGCATTTAACTAGCAGATTGTGGCTCCAGCCAGGTGCTGAGTTGGATCCCCTGGAGGATGCATGCCCCTGGGCTCTACTGCTTGCTCAGTGAGAACACCACCTCTGCACATTCACCTACACAGCCCAAGTCACCCTCTGCCTCCTTTCCCAGACCCTTCTTCAGTCACTTCCTGCACAGGAACCATCTACTCCTCCCATGCTCGGGGACCCACAACCTCCACACCACCTGTATACTAGAACGTTCACAGGGATGGGTTCTCCCTGGAGTCCCTGCTCTGGGAGCTTGACTCAGTCCTCAACACTCCCTCCACTGCCTCCAAAATACATGTATCATGCAGCGTGGGAACCAGCTCCTCATCAGCTACGCTCCAACCATCTCATAGCCCTTGCCTGTCACCCCAGCCGCAGCCTGACATCTCAGGGTCCCTGAGTGCTCATTCCACTCCCCACTCTGCAGTCAAGCTGCTAAACCCTCCTGGTCAGAGCCCACAGGGCTACATCTGCCTCCTCTCTCCAGATGACTCCCATTCAGGAAATGGCTAGTCTCTATTTTGAGCAGAGCTATGGTTTGCACCTCCTTGGGCAGGGACATCTCCTCCTCTGCCAAGAAACCACACTCCAACTGTGTTTAGACAATGACATTTCAGTCCCACTCAGCAAAGGCGGTCAGGACTGCTCAGGTTGCCCAAATCCTTTGAGCCTCCAAAAAGTAAATCTTATTTTCTCATTCTCCCCAACAATCAGCTATATATAGCTCCACACAATAGCTAACCTCCCAAAGCTGAGCACTTGGACGGCCTTGGCCCATTGTCTCAACACCCGCCCACGCGCCGCAGACCAAGTGGGATCTGACTTCAGGGAGGGGCCCAAAGGGAAGGAGAGGAAATGGGTGCGATCTTTGCCAGCCCCAAACGTTCTGGCTCTGTCATTTCCTTACTATGCAACCTTATACAGCTAACTTGAGGTCTCTGAGCCTCAGTTTTTAAAAACTGTCAAGATGGTGTAAAATTGTTAGGAGGATCAAGAGAATGACTGCGTCAAGAATGTGACTCAAGGCTGGGGTCATGATGGTTGCTAAATAATTACTTGCTGTTTATTATAGTGTCTGGTACTTTTTCAAAATCTATGGGTATTTGGGCAATTTAGAAAGATGTTTGTTTTCTTTTTCTCTTGCGAACACAGCACACTTAAGAAAAGCTTTTTGCACCTCATCTTTTTTTATTTTATTGAGGAGTTGTGTTGTTGTATAATCATAAATGCATATGTAGTAACAATATGATGTGCCCTTGATCTTAATCCAGAATCACCCCCACATCACCTACACCCCAGTGCCTTGACTCTTCTGTATTTCCCGCCAATAACAGATATAAATGTGCATATTTATATGTGTATATACATGGACATACATACACACACACACATATATATATGTATATATATATAATTGTGCATTTTCCAGAATTAGAATTAAATGATTGTATTAGTATTATTTGGCTTCTCAGGAGAGAAAAGAGTAAGCTACAATCTTGATTCCCCTGCTAGATCCTTTCCTATCATCCCTTCCTCTCCCCTTCCTCTCTCTTCTTCACCCCCTCCCACATATCTATGGTTCCCCTAGATTATGTGTTGCTTTGACTTTGGTGGGTCTAGTACATGAGGTTGACCTTTCACTCAAGCCTGGGTTTTGCTTTAGCCTCCATAAATGAGGGAAACATTTGAACCTTGACTCTCTGGGTTTGGCTAATTTCTCTCAGTAGAATTTCTTCCATTGCCATTCATTTACCTTCAAAGGCCATAATATCGTCGTTTCTAATAGCTGAGTAGAACTCCATTGTATAGATATACCACAGCTTTTGGATCCATTCTAGTGATGGGCATCTGGATTGATTACATAATTAAGCTACTGTAAATTGAGCTGCTATGAACCCTGATTTTTCTGTGTTCATCTTTCTCATTGTTAACTTTCCCACATTGATGTCCTACCACTATGATTGTCCCTAACCTTTGTGCAGCCTAAGGCAAGTGTACATAAGGAGGCCCCTGTACAAGAAGTCTTTTAACAGATTTATCAAGGTATTATTGACATGCAGTAAACTACACATGATAGATTGTGACATTTTTTTGTACCCATGAAACCATTACTACAATCAAGAAAGACAGTGAACATATAGCATACTCTCAAAAGACCCCCTCTTTTGTAATTCCACCCTCCCTCCTACCATTCTGTAGGCAACCTTTGTTCTTCTTGATTTTCTTTTTAGATTATTTTACATTTTTTAGAGTTTGATATAAATGAGACATTGTATACTGTTTTCATTTTCCTTCTTTCTCTCAGCATGATTTTGAAATTCACATGAGCTATTCATAAGCATTTGAGTTGCTTCCAATTAATTAATGTATAAGATTTTCTTTCTATATGTGCTTTTTTTCTGATGAGTAAAAATCTTGCAGCTGGATCACATGATACTGGGTGTTCAGTTTTTTTATTTTTTTTTTTAAAGAAAGGGGGACAGTGAGAGAGAAAGAATCAATTTTTTAATGTAGTTTTTCATGTGACCTTTGTTGCTCTCTTTGATGTATACATGGTGCTGGGATTTGAACCCACACTGTTGTGCATGCCAGGTAAGCACCATAACCACTGAGCCACCACTCCAGCCTCATGTGCTCAGCTTTTTAAAAAAACACCAAACTTTCTTCCTGAGTTGTGATACCATTCCCATCAGCAGCACATGAGAGTTTCAGGGCTTTCACATCCACACTGTCTTGATTACAGTAGGCTTAGGAGTGGGCGGTGTTAGCTTTCCAGTTTTATTGTTCAAAGTTATTTGGCTTATCCTGGTTCCTTAATTTTTATGTGAATTTTAGAACCATATTGTAGATTTCTTACCAGAAAAAAAAAGTCAGCTGGGATTCCCGGAGAGATCTGAATCGACTGAACAATTTGGAGAGAATTGACAACACACGAACAAGGTATATTTCTCCATTTATTTAAGTTTTCTCTCATTTTTCTCAGCATGTATTTTGTTATGTCTACACCTAAGAATTTTCTAGGTGCTAATGCTTTTGTAAATGCTATTTTAAAAGATTTCAAGGTACAGTTTGTTGCTAAGAAATGGAAATATAATTGATTTTTTTATATGCTGCTTGCTCTTATGTCCTGCGAACTCCCTAATTCTAGAAAAATTTTGTAGATTCCACCAGATTTTCTACATAGATGATTGTATCACCTGATGATAAGAATGATTTTACTTCTCACTCTCTGAATTAGATTGCTTTTATTTCTTTTTCTTGACTTGCCACATAGGCTGGAACCTTTCATATAATGTTAAATATAAGTCATAACAGCAGACATCCCTGTTTGATTCTTGATCTTATGGGGAAAGCACCAGGTCTTTCATAATTTAGTATAGCGTTAGCTGTAGGATTTTGTAGATGTGATTACTAGATTGAGGAAGCTCCCTAGAGTTCCTTATTTGCTGAGAGTATTTAAAAATTTATCATTTATTTTTATCAGGAGTAGGTGTTGGGATTTTGAAGCTCCTTTTTCTATATCTAATTGCTACAATGATGTAACTGGATCACAGAAGAGCTATTCTTTTTTGGTTTGTTAATATAGTGAACTATATCGATTGCCTTTTACCTGTTTAACCAACCTGCTATTTCTAGGATAAACTTACTTGGTCATGAAGTTTTATCCTTTCTTTTCTTTTCTTTCTTTCTTTTTTATTAAGAGAGAGGGACAGTGAGAGAGACAGAAAGAGAGAATCAATTTTATTTAATTTTTCATGTAGTTTTCATTGCTGTGACACTTCCTTGTGTATGTGGTGCTGGGGTTCAAACCCATATCCTCATGTTTGCCAGGCAAGCAACCATAACTGCTGAGCCACTTCTCTAGCCCCAAGTTTTATCCTTTTTATTAATTATCAGACTCTACTGAAATTTTATTGAGAATTCTTTGTGTCTATGCTCCGGAGGAATATTCTGTTGTTTTCTTGTAACATGTTTGTCTGGTATCAGAGTACCATTGGCCTCACAAAATGAGTTGCCTCCCTGGGATACGGCTTGCTCTTGAGAGGGTGCCCTGAGAAAGCCCACATAGATCTTGGAAGCTGCTCGGGTCATTCCAGCAGGCATTTTTAGTGTTCTGGTTACTAGTATATGATCTAGAAGAGTTCTGGGTGTGCACTCTCCCTTGGTTCCCCAACAGTTTCCTGCAGCACCGTGGAGAGGGTTGTAGGCAGAGTTCTTTCAAGCACTAGGGTTAGGGCAGGACTAAGGCACATCTCCTCTGTGAAGCCTTCTGGGATCCTGACTGGCTACCATCTGGAATCTTTGCCCCCCATTCTCCCTCCTAGAATCCTTCCTATATGAATCATCCTAGTGAAACACTTTTTTTCCAACTTCTCTTTGCTACTGCCTCCTTTGCAACAGCATCTAGACATGCTTAACACTGTCATCTGAAAGACTCACCACAAAACAAAACAAAGAGCTCCCTAGTCCTGATGGCTCTTTCAAACCTGGCTCCCTCTGTCCTTTCACAGCCCAACCTGTAGAAAGCACTGAACATCCTCACTCTGTGCCACATCCCATCCACCCCTTAACAAATAGGAAGCCAACTCTCATCCTCCCCCTCCTGCCAATGTCACCAACGCACTCCTTGGGGGTCATTCTCTACTTGACTGTTCACAACCTCTGATATGGATGGTCCCATCTTGGTTCCACTTATGCCAACTTCTGTAGCATCCTGTTTGTCCTGCCTCTCTGGTTTTTGCTTCTTTGGCAGATCCTTTATATTGGTGTTCTCTGAGATTTTTTTTCTCTGTTCTCCCTCCTGAAATTGATCACCTCATTCCAGGTAACTTATCCCATCTCCATATGCAGCCCAAATTGTGCACTGCATGACTCCAGAGAGTACTGATTACATTGTGGTCATTCTGAGGAGCAATGCCAAGATATCAGTCATGCATAATCCAGTCATATGCAGCATATGTATATATTCCAAACACATCTCTTGACATCCTTCAGACCACTGGTGTGCTATCTCTTGGCTATAAGACTTTTGGAGGCTAGAATCATCCCTAAAGAAACCCTAAGAAGTCTGGCACACAGTAGATGATCTTTAAAAGTGTGCTGAATGGATGAGCCGACCACTGAATTCCAGCCAGTATCAATATCCTCACTGAGAGCAGTCATCATTGCCATAAGCAAGAGGTTGAACTTCCATTTGAACTATGTGTTCTTTGAGACTAGAGGAAGATCCTGTTTTCTAACCCTTCCCTTATGAGACACCCTGCTTCTTTGAGCTTAATACTAGCTGTGCCTCCTCTGTTGCTCTTTGAGTTGTACTTGGCTTGCACTGGAAATGATGGGACCTACCTTGCAGACTGTAGCAAAGTTGTGGAAAGCGCCTCCACCTTCTGTTCCCCCTTCCCTCTGCTGCAGGGCACTCAGGATACTGCCCCTGGTTCAAGTCTACCCCTGGAAAAAAATGTTCTGGTTGATCATGGAAGGGTTCATGAAAAGGGAACCAAAATCGTGCAGGGGAATTCTGCCTCACTCACTGCGAGCCCTGAATTTCAATTCTACCTCGGCTTGTTAGTATCATTTATTTATTCTTCATTCATCTAACAGATGGTGAGTGCTCTCTACTGCCAAGTGCTGTGGCAGGCACCCGGGAGATAGGTGTCATAAGAATGGGAGGGATTTTTTTCAGGGTCCTGAGCAGGATTCTGTGATGTGCAGGGTTTACAGAGAGGGAGTGCTCACGCGCCAGGGATGTTTGCCCACCAGGGGGAGCACCTGGGACACACTTCACAGGGTCCTTGCCTTTCTGCTGGCCTTTTCCAAGGCCAGGTCTTGTTCAGATGGGTGGGGGGAGCTGGTCATGGATAGGGGGCAAACAGTTGCTGGAAATTCTTTCTTTATTGTTTACAGAACCTACTTTGTGCCTGGCCTGACTGAGGTGCACTATTTCAGCAGAACTTCCTTAACCTCCAGCAGGAAATACTATTAACAGCCCCATTTTGGGATGACAATTTGGCAATTACTCTTTTAATGTATATGCCATACAGCTCAGCATTTCCACCTCAGGAAATTCATCTTCAGGAAACATTTGCTTGCCTGGCACAGTGGCACACACCTCAAATGCCTAGCTGAGGCAGGAGGATTATAAGTTCAAGGCCAGCCTGGGTGATTTAGCAACAGTTTGTCTCAAAATAAAAAATAAGAAGGTCTAAGGATGTAGCTTACTGGGAAAGTACCCCTGGATTCGATCCCCAGTACTAAAAAGAAAAAAGAAAAGAAATAATTGCTCTTGTTCTTAAAAAGGCATGTGCAAAGATGTTCGTTGGAACACTAGTTGCAAACTAGTAAAAGATGCAGATAGATTTCCAAAACCCAATCCTAACAGAAGGTGACAAAGCAAATTGTGGTTCCTCTACTCTTGGGGGCTGTTATAAAGGAAGAGGAATCTCCAGATACTGTTGTAGGAAGATTTCCCAGACAGGCTGTGGGATTTCCCACAAAGGAAGTACAGAATGATGTGTACAGTGCTGCTCCATCTTATCAAACAAAATGCAACCATAACCAAAATAAAGCTATATATTTTATTGACCCTTAAATTACAGGAAGAGGATTAGGAGACATAGCTCACTTTTAAGTGGCAGTCATAAACAGTTGTCTGTGGAGGAGTCTGAAGGACGACTAATGTTAGCCACACTATTTTTTTGTTTGTGTATGTGTGCCAGGAACTGAACTCCGAGGGTTTTAACCCCTGAACCACATCCAGTCCTTTTATTTCTAAAAATTTTAATTTTTTACTTTTTATTTTGAGACTGTTTCACTAAATTTCTTAGGGTCTGCTAAGTTGCTGAGGCTGGCTTTGAACTCACCTTCCTCCAGGCTCCTGGGTTGCTGGGATTACAGGCATGAACTACCATCCCAGCCTGCACTGGTTTTAATTTTTACTGTACTTATGTTTCTTGATTAATACAAAATGAACATAAGAAACAAGAGATTGAAGTCACACAGGTAGGCAATGTGGGAGATGGGATTCAAGCCCAGGCTGCTGGCAGCACATTTTCTAACACAATGCTGTCCTACTCCCCAGTCACTCACTCACTTAACAAATGGCTACCAAATGTCTATTGTGGACCACACACTATGCCAGGTACCAGTGAAATATCAAAGAAAATGAAGTTCCATGTTTACTAACTATTCAGAATATTTTTAAAATTTTTTATTAAGGAATTGAGTTATTGTACAATCATAAATGCATATAAAGTAACAATATGATATGCATTTGTTCTTAAGCCAGAATTACCCCCACATTGCCCAAACCCCAGACTTGATTTTTCTATATTTCGCCCCTACAAGCGATATGTTTAGATTGTGAATTTTCCAGAATTAGATGATTGCATAAGTATTATTTGGATTCTCAGGGGGTAAAGAGTATGCTACATTGTTGATTGTCTCCCTAGATCCCTCCCTTTCCTCCCTCTCTCCTCCTCTCCACTTATCCCCTCCCACTCCCCACCCCCACATATCTGTGGTTCCCCTAGATTTTGCTTTGCTTTGCCTTTGCTGAGTCTAATACATGAGTTTGACAGCCTTTCACCCAAACCTGGGTTTTGTTCTAGCCTCCACAAATATTGTAAAGCAAGGCAGGCAGGCAGACAGACACTACAGGTAACTCTCTTCCTTGAGAATTAAAACTTTGGTTCTATCCTTGAATAACTATCATTTTTCGTAATTCCTAACGTTTCAGTTACTTAAATGTCCTGACTCTCCGTCTATTCTGCAAAATGGGGCCAGCATTACCAACTTAATTGTTCTTTAATTGTTCGAGTAACTAAATAAATGCTTAAACCAGAGCTTGGCACATGATATGTGCTCCATAAACAGGAATATAATTATTGATTATCCTTGAGGTCCCTGTCCTTAACAAAGGGTAAGGTCCTGTAATTCTCTAAAAGGAAAGAAATGTAAAGAGAAGGTAGGGTGGGGAAATGCAATGATTCGCCCTACTTCAGCCATAATAGAGTTTTTTCTTGACCTGAGGGTTTGAAATCCTGGTTTTACTCCTGGGCCATGGTGCCTTATTCATTCATTCACTTCTCCATCCAGATTATCTCCTGATAGGACCTCTGTCCCCAGGGCCCAGCTCAGGACCTGGCATTGAGAGGAAAGCCGGGGTCTTTGCCTTTGAGTTCACAGGCTGCTCGGGTCGGGTTTTTGGAGGGCTGTAGGCTACCCGGTCTGCCCGGAAGCACCCTGAACAACTTCTAGCAGGAAAGGACGCGTCGATGGCCTGACTGCAGGACCCAGACTAGCGCCAGCGATCTGCTCTGCGCTTGCTGCGTCCTTCCCTCCCCTCCCATTTTGCATTCTTGTTGGGCAGGGACCCAGAGTTCCTTCCAGACCCGCGGCCAGACAGATGCAGAGCACAGTTGGGCGGGATCCGCTGACGCAGACCCCTGGGGCGGAGAGCACACACACAGCCTGGCCTCCTGTTCCTCATTCTGTCCTGGTTTAGAAGTTTTAGTGCTGGGGTTTGAGACCCGCGGGTGCTTTCTGACCCTTTTGCACAACTTTCGCGTACCCTGAATGGTTCTGAAGATTTTTAGATATGCTATTTGTCCTTTTTAAATGGCCTCAATCAACCGATTGCTAACATAACTTGAGTAGCATTGAAAGCCTAACTTGAGAGTATGTAGGGGTCTCCTCGGCCTGGAGCTGCCCTGGTTTTACAAAGCAATCTGACCACCCTGTCCTGCCCATTCAGGGGATACCACGAACCAGCTACTCCGGTAGAAGATACACCATGAAGGCCAGAGCGCTAGGACCTGCGAGCATCTGTGTGGATCATGGATGGCAATTAGGAAGGTCTCTTCAACTTCTGTAGCAATAGCTGCCATCTATTATTACTTTATCTGAACAAACTGTTTTCTTCACATATACTGTAGGCCACAAGACCTGCTTGACGATGGCAGCTAGTGAGTCCCTACCCTCCTTACTCCACTGCAGGTGGAGTAAGGTCTTCCAACAGGTCTTCCAACGTGGAGAGCTCTTTCGTCCCTAGCCTGTGCCTGTGCTGTTCAGGAGTGAGATGCTAAAAGTAGAAGTTCCCTCTTATTCTCCTTCTACCCCTTACTTCTTTCCTTCTTAGTGTTTTGCACAATCTCCATATATTTTATGTGGTTCTGTTACTTGGGAAAAAAACCGCTTAAAATACTCCCAAGCTTCACTTGCTCTTGGTTGACTTAAAAATCACTAATTAATTAGGAGTGGTGGTGCATTACCTGCAGGCCTGTTATTCCAGTGACTTGTTAGGCTAAGGCAAGAGGATCACAAGGTGGCTGCTAGCCTGGGCAATTTAACAAGAACCTGTCTCAAAAAAATAAAAAGGGGGGGCTGGAGCGTTTATGGCACTTGCCTGGCATGCGCAAGTACACGGGTTCAAACCCCAGCACCCACATACACAACTAAGTGTCAGAGCAACAAAAATGATATGAAAAACTCAATAAAAATTGATTCTCTCTGTCACTCTCTCTCTCACTGTCCTTCTCTCTTTAAAAAAAAATTTAAAAAGGGGCTGAAGCAGTGGCTCGGTGGTTACAGCACTTGCCTGGTGTATACAACTACACGGGTTCAAACCCCAGCACCCATGTACACAATAACTAAGTGTCAGAGCAACGAAAGCCATGCAAAAAACTCAATAAAAATTGATTCTCTCTGTCTCTCTCTCTCTCACTCACTGTCCTCTCTTAAAAAAAATTTAAAAAATAAAAGGGGTGAGGATGTAGCTCAATAGTGAAGTGCCCTCGTTCCAATCCCCAGAACCAAATAAATAAATATAAATAAATAAACAGAAAGGGACTGGGGACTGGCTCAGTGGTTGGAGTGTTGCCCAGTACCATATACGCAAAGTGTTGGAGAAACAAAGACCAGATGGAAAGATAAATAAAATTCCACTCTCACACTCTCTCTTTAAAAAAAGGGGGGGAGGGGTGACTGGGGATATAGCTTAATCTCCCTGGTTTCAATCTCCAGTGCAATGAATAAATAAATAAATAATTTTAAAAATTGGAAATTTTGGAGGTCACACAGCTGGGTAATACAAAATCAGTCTTCTACTAGCTTTGCTGTACATTGCAACTCTGATGTGTGGGTTATGATAATGACAATTGTTTAGGTTACTTCTTCTTCTTCTTCTTTTTTTTAAGTACTGGGTATTGAACCCAGAGGTGTTCTGCCACTGAGCTACATTGCCAACCCTCTTCACTTTTAATTTTGAGACAAGACCTCATTAAATTTCAGAGGCTGGCCTCACTAAATTGTGATCCTTCTACCTCAGCCTCTGGAGATTCTGGGATCACAGGCCAGCACCACCATGTTTGGTTTGAGAAATGTTCTGTTCAAAACTATCACATAGGTTTATTTGGGCCTAGAATTACCTACTCTCCTCCCCTTTTAATAGTGAAGACATCTACTATACATCATAATCAGAAACACCAGACCTTAAGAGGAATAAAGACATGATATCGAGTTCCTGAAAGGTCTTTGCCTATTCCCAGAAACGATAACAATATTCCTTTCCTTTATGGGAGAGCCTACCTCTCTCCCATATTACATCCTACATTTGTAACACCTCAACCCCCTGGAAAGGGAAAGAGGAGTAAAACTCCCTCTTCTACATTCTTTGGCCACTGAATAAAACCTTTCTCCTCTCTCAACATTGATTTTTCCGTGGGATGAGCTTCCAAATCGGGTTTGGTAATAGTTTCTCTAATGTGGACTTCTTCTCTAGAATATATGCAGCTTGAGGCCAGAGACCTACTACCCTGGTGGTATAGACATGCTCAACTGTTTCTCAAATTTAATTCCTGTCCTGGAGTTGTGAATCAGAACTTACCTATCCTCAAGACTTTAGATAGTGTGGCCACATTTCCTTCCTGTAAGGTCGGGTGGAGTGGGGAGGGGTCTTCCTCAGTCCAGCAAAACCCTGTGGCCCCAGAGAAGCAGAGACAGTGCAGGCCCAGGCAGGTGTGACTGTTTGGGCAAGGAGGGGCACGTAGGGTCCCCTCAGGCTACAGTCTTAGCCCTCAGAGTTGGTCTGGGACCACTCGAACGGTTGTCCCAACAGCCATCCACACCTATTGGGTGTGGTGACATCATGGGCGCCTCTGATCAAGTCAGTCTATGCTTCTGAGCCTATGCATCCTCCCCAGCTCTCAAGAAGTGGAACATCCCAGTAGGCACAGTGTTCTCGAGCTTCTTCTGTCCTCTGTGGGTGCCCTGCTGCACCCAGAGCAACCACATGGCGAGGCGTTGCAGGAGGCCCTCCATCTGTCAGGAAGATGAGTGCCCTCCCTCCCTCCTAGAGTCAAGTACCCACTCAGTCTCCAACCCCAGCAGCCAGCCTTTCAAAGGGGCCTAGGGGTGATGCAGTGCTGGGAGCAATCACCTCCTCTGGAG
>PVKS010031422.1:0-23445 GCA_004027875.1 Aplodontia rufa | reverse complement strand
GATTCTAACTCTTTTGGGAAAATACCCAGAAGTGGGATAGCTGGGTCATAAGGTGGATCCATTCTTAATTTTTTGAGGATTCTCCACACTGCTTTCCACAGTGGCTGAACCAGTTTGCAGTCCCACAAGCAGTGTGACAGTGTTCCTCTTTTCCCACAGCCCCTCCAGCATCTGTTGTTTGAATTTTTCATTTTTGCCACTCAACAGGAGTGAGGTGGTATCTCACTGAAGTTTTGATTTGCATTTCCCTTATAGCTAACGATGTAGAGCATTTTCTCATATATTTCACCACATTCACTTTAAGTTCAAGCTCTTATGCTTAAAATATTGTTCAGCAACATTGTTACTTCTTCCTAGAGCTGTGGTTCTCAAATCTTAGCCAGCATCAGAATCACCTAAAGGGCTTCCAGCCATTTTCTGGGTCCTATCTTGATAGTTTCTGACCTTGCTGATCTTTGATGGAGTCTAGTCTGCATTTTATAGGAGCTATTAAGTTTCCAGGTGATGCTGATGCTACTGACCCAGACACTTTGAAATTTACTGCTCTAGAGAAATCAATTTCTCTCCAGTTTTCAGACCTCCTCTTCTCCTTTTTCCATCTTCTTTCTCAGCTAATGACTCTTCACACTTCAGTGAGATCACAGAAGCCACCAGAGTTGATGTACCCATGTTCCCCCCACCAACTCAACCTAATCAATGCTTTCATCAACATTCTCCTCCTTTATGTGCTAGAGTGGAAGAAGGGTTCCTCCTACCAGAAGCTGCTCTGGCTTTCAGCCCATCCTTTGATTCTCTTGAATATTTATTTCTTTAGCTATTTTTTCCCATTCTGCCTATTTACTAACTTACTGTATCCATCCCTCCATCCATCCATCCCTCCCTCCATCCATCCATCCATCCAGCTATTCAGCCAGCCAGCCAGCCATTCACACACATTGTCCTATCAGTTTCTGTCCATCTCAGTTTGTCATCATACCTATTAGCAAATAAACAGACTGTAGAGTCTCATGTAAAACAGTACATCAAAACAAGCCAAAAAACCCCCAGAGGCTATATAACTCCTTTCTCTGCTCCTCACGGAAAAGTTCTCAAGAGTGTTCAGATGCTGATTCTCTTTCTTATTTCCAGTTCATTCATTACTCTATCCTCAGCTTGGCAAGGTCACAGATCTTTTCCATGTTGCTAATTCAGTGGCCACTGCTGTCCTTACTTGACTCAACTTCTGAGCAGACCCCAACAACCACCGCTTTCCCATTTCCTCAAAGACTGTTTTTCTTCTTGACTCTTCTGGCTTTGGTTTCATCACATTCCCACTGTCCTTTTTGCCTCTTCCTTTTCTACCTGACTTCAAAATGTTGGTATTTTTTTTTTAAAGCAAGAGAGGAACAATGAGAGAGAGAGAAAGAGAGAATCAATTTTATTTTATTTTTCATATGGCCCTCAATGCTCAGACACTTCGTTGTGTACATGGTATTATGGTTCAAACCCGTGTCCTAGTGAATGCCATGCAAGCACTGTAACTGCTGAGCCACTGCTCCAGCCCCAAAATGTTGGAAGTTTTTAAGCCTTAGTTTGTGCCCTCTTGTCATTCTACACTTTCTCTAACTAGATGCACCAATTGCCATGGATTTCAAAACCTTAATGCTGATAACATGCAAATTCATATCTCTAGGCTAGACCTACTGCCTGGATTCCAAACTCATAGAAGTAAATATCTATTTAATATCTCCACCTGAATTTCTTAAACACCTTTCATTCAAAATGTCCAAACCAGTACTGGATATTTCCTAAAACAAAACAAATGAAAGCAAAACTGCTACTCCATCCTCATCAGCTTCTCTCAATGAGTGCTAGAACCATTCAACCACCCAGCTGCCAAAGTTTGGAAACTTTCTGCAAATTTCCATTGCCTGGAGCTCTTCTCCCTCTTGCTCATGAAACTGCAGCCACTGGACCCTTACATTCACAATTGTGCTTATGTTCCTCTCACCTGGACCCTTGCATATGCGGTTCCCTTGGCTGCCTTCTCATGCCTGACAAGGTTAATGCTCTCCATTTTTAGGTCTTGGCCAAAATGTCACATTACAGGTGACACTCCACATTCCTTGGCCACCAGAATTCAAGCACTCATTCTCTCTGATAGCCTTTTCCTCATTTCCTTATGTATTTCCTTGCAAACAATTATTTCATTGTATGTTCACTTGGGTTACAGTCACTCAACTCCAGCTCTAAGAGGCCAGGACTGATGCGCCTCACTCAACCCTGCCCCCATATTCCAGATCTGGCTGTGAATGCAGGGGCAGAATCAGGGCCAACAAAAGGAAATACTGAAATATCAATTTCGTTTAATTTATAAAGTTTTCTTTGTTCTGTCTTAGAAGGTAGTAAGTACCACTGCAGCAAGAATATGTCTAAATGCAGCTAGAGGCTCAGCTCATAGGAATGCTAAAGGAAGGATTTACAGGCAGGTAGAAAATTCAGGAAAGCACCTGATATCTGCAGAATGTTTTAAACTTGTTAACTGGCATCAGAGAAAATGATCCTCACAACTGCCTTTGAAGTAGATCATCTCAAGAGTGCTTCATGGATGTGAAAATTGACTTGGAGATCTGAAGTGACCTGGCATCCTTAATAATGCTAAGCCCAGATGCTCCCCGGTGGATGGGGACTGCCTCTTGGGGCTGAAGACCAGGGATCTAGGTCTTGCACTTTCTCCCTGAAGTGCTCTTAGGGTCCTTCTTTTGCTACCTTCTGGTTCTTCAAGTGTCAGCTATTCCCCCTTCATCCTGGCCAAAGGTGGACCCAAAGCCCTTCCCTGAAACTCTGGAGCGCAGAGACACTGCTGCTGATTGTGTAAGCAAGACTCAAAGATGAAGAAAGATGAGAACAGGAAATAAACCAAGAGGATCATGAGACTTGGTGTGGCTCACACATACCAATAAAATAAGCCACTGCTCATCTAAAAGTCTTGGGAGCTAAACCAAATAACAGTGGTACTTTTACTTGGTGTTAGACTTGCGTTGATACCAAAGAAAGTCCTTTTTAGACCCCTTTATTATAGCTCATTATAATCTGAATTGCAGGAAAAAAAAAGGAATTTAGAAACAGTCTCATTCAGTACCATTTTTAATGCACATGAACAAATCCAGGTTGAAAATCAATGATCTCAATTTGTCTTTAATTTTTAAATTTATCATAATAACTGCTAAAAACTAGGGATAGATTATCAAATATTTTGTAATTTTTTAAAAATACAGTCAACCATGTCTTCATTTCTGGAAAACAGCAACTTGCTAGAGCCATCTGTCTCAAGCACACATTTGTAAGCAGAAAATAACTTGAGTCGAACAGCAAATTGGACTTTAAAAAATACACCCTCAAATAATGCAGTGAGAGTAAGCTTCCCAACTATGATAACTTTTCTTGATTTGTCTCACTGATATTTCCTTATGAGGGTTTTTTGGGTCAGAATAAACTCCCAAGGACTGATCTGACATTCCCTTTGAAACTAATTACATTAAACAGCAGGTGCCCACTGCAAGGCTGGGCAGGAGAATGCAAGATGTACAGGGAATTCAGTGAGCGTGGGGTTAATGCTCTCATTTTTAGGAGCTTCTTTAAGCTTATATATCCTCTGCTCCACTAACTGTGTCATTTGTGTAGAGACAAAAGAAGGACAAATTTGATAAATTGAAATAAAAAATTATAAAATGCAGTTTTTTTGGTGTATGGTAGCTGCTGGAAGAACACACTCGGAAATGTTTGAGTGCTCAAAAATAAATCAGATGAGGGGTTGGGGATTTAGCTCAGGGGCAGAGCGCTTGCCTAGCATGCGCAAGGCCCCAAGTTTGGTCTTTAGCCCTAAAAAAAAAAAAAAAAAATCAGATGAGCATACTTTTAGGGAATAAAAGCTGCTATTCAAGGAACAACTTTCAATGGATTACCATGATGATCATACAAAATGCAAGTGGGGGAACAGGCTGCAGAGAAAGGTGATGGATCTGTGTCTGTGTTTGAACTCTACCAATAAGCCTGTTCTTGTCTGCTCATTTGTTAATGTTGTTTTTTGCAGTGATGAGAATGAAACCCAGGACCTCAAGGATGTCAGGCAAGTGTTCTACCACGAATAACATTGCCAGCCCCTAAATCTATTGTTATCATTTTGTACCAGGATGGAACCCAGGGGCACTTTACCATTGAGCTATATCCGCGGCACTTTTTTTTCTTTCTGTTTTTTTTTATTGGCGCATGGTAGTTGTACATAATGATGAGGGTGGTTGTTACATGTTCACACAGGCACACAACATAACAGTAGAATTTGGCTGATATCCCTCCCCAGCACTTCCCCCTCCCTCACCTCCTCCCAATCCCAACCCCTTTCTTCTACCGATCTTCCTTTATTTTTTTTTACTTTTCCAGTTTTTATTGATTAATGGAAATTATTTAGTATCCTACTTTAATCCCCCCCTTTCCCTGGTCCCTCCTCCCTTCTCCCCTTCTCTTTCCTCTACTCTACTAGACTTCATTTAACTCCTCTATTAATTTGTATTTGAATGGTTCTTCATGAAATCTTATCCTCCCCCCCCTTTCCTTTATTTCCCTCTGGCTTTCACATATGAGAGAAAACATTTGATCTTTGAATTTCTGAGTTTAAAGTCTATTCTTTTTAAAAGGGTTCTCTGTCACAATAAAGAAAAATAGAGAATCTTGCTTTAAATATGATGGAGCAATGGGAAGACACAGAATTGCTTAATTTTTTGGAGTGGCTCACCAGTGGAGGCTAAGACATGGGAGTAGCTGCTGGTGGGAAATCAGGAGCTTGAAGCTGGCCAAGTCGGCCCAAGGGCCTCAGGAGCCAGAGCAAAGTTGCCCAGCAATGTGCTGGGTACTGTGCCTTCACCTCCCCTAGTCATTCCCAGCAACTTTTATTTGGAATTCTAAACCAGGTTTTGATAAAAGAGGCATTTCCTCATTGATTGATATAAGGGGAGATTACTTTGGAAAATACACTGATGCTGCTATACCAAACCAATGGATTGCCTTGATTTTTCAGTGGCCTTCTATTTTATAATGTGAGGAATGGCTACCACAATATGAACATTTAGCAAAACCAAAGTAGGCCTTTTCAAACATACCATCTTCACTCTAAATATGAATGGAAACAATACACTCATAGTTTAAAAATAATTGATTACTTTGCCTCTTATTTGCTAAGGATATTTTTTTTTTCCTTTTGGTACCAACAGGATTGAACCCAAGGGTGTTTTACCACTGAGTTATAACCCAGGCCCTTCATATTTCATCTTTTTTTTTTCTTATTTTGAGACAGGGTCTTGCTAAGTTATTCAGGGCCTCGCTAAGTTGTTGAGACTGACCTAGAACTTGTAAACCTCCTGCCTCAGTCTCCTGAGCTGCTGGGACTACAGGTGTATGTCACCACACCTGCCCTATGCTAAGGATCTTGATGAAGTCTGAGTTTTTCGTCATCCTAACACTACAAGCTAACTTGTAGTCTTGGTCTAGAAGTCTGCCCTGATCAATGACTCCAATGCGTTTGATTTTTGAGATGTACAGACCCTAAGCTAAATGGCTTATGCAGATGATCTATAGCATGGCTAAATATTCAATAGTGCTTGAAAACCACAGGTTCTAATTGCCTTTAAGGCAGGAAAAATACAATGAGGAAAAAACTATATCTTCTTAGTTAAGCAAAAGTAAACAACAAAATGCAAATTTAATATTATTTAAGGGGAAAAAAAGGAATTGAAGTGAGAGAATAATCAAAATAAAACCTAAGTTGACATACTTAGAAACAATGTCAGAAAAGCTCCCTTGAGTGGCCATGAGTCTTACATCCTCTGTCTTTGGGACTAACTTTATAATTTATTTTAAATACTGAGAAGGCAATATAACTTGTTGAAAACAGAACAGTTAGTTATTTCCTCAATTTCTTATTGAAGCAAGCAGGTGAGTTTTGGAGATAAAGCTTCAAAATCTTCTTTGGAGAAGTAGAAAACTACTAATGCCTTTCATTATCATTTTCACTATAGTTATTATTACGGAAATAGCTTTTTAAAAAAGAGTTGATATTTTTCCTTATAAAACTTAGGCAATACTTAATGACTTTATTTTTTTTTTACTTTGGCAGATAATATAAGAAAATTTCCTATGAATTAACTTAATTTTTATTATTCTTACACTTAAATTTCATGTCTATTTTGATTTAGTGAAGCACTGGGTAAAAGTTAAGTAATCTCTCTAATTTCCCACATGACAAACCAAGCTGATCTCACTTTTGTATTGGTTTATGACTGTACACATTTCTATGAAAGATACATATTGCATTGTAGTAATTTGTTTATATCTCTGAATGGCCAACACAAATTCCTCAAAGGCAAGGACTGTATGTTAATAATTTGCTCTGTACTCAGCAGCTCACACAGCAGATTTCTAAGTATCTTGTGAACACTGGCATCTTTCTCCTAACTTGTGGACAGCATGCTCCATATTCTGATAGAAATTTCATTCCAAGAGAAATGCTTTTGGTATCAGTTATCACTTTAATATCCCTCAGGTTCCCTTTTTCTCCCAGTAATACAAATAATTAAGTTGCCTATAATTCTAAATTTTGTGATACATTTAATAATTGCCATGACATACTACATTTTACATGCTAAATAGAACATGATTAAATATGTTAAAAGAACTGCTCAAAACAAAGAGTGAATAAGTAACAGTGGGGGCTGCAGCGGTGGCTACAGCGCTTGCATGCGTAAGGACCCGAGTTCAAATCCCAGCACCACAAACACAACGAAGTCTCGGAGCAACAAAAGCCAAGAGACAAACTAAATAAAGCTGATTCTCTCTCTCTTAAAAGAAAGAAAGAAAGAAAGAAAGAAAGAAAGCAAGAAAGAAAGAAAAGAAAAGAAAGCAGTGGAATATGATACAACAGGTTTTCAGTTTCATTCCACCACAGATAGAAAGGCCTGGCAAATCCCTAAGTCATAGTAAGTGCTCAACAAATCCCTTTCTACCAGGTGTCAGGGACAAAACTCATACTGAAAAGGTTTCCATTATCTATCAGACTTTCTTTCCTGGAAAACACGTGTGTTTGCCAAAGGAAATGACTAAGGCACAAACAGAACGAAAGTTAAATTACTTTCTTGTTCCTTTTCCTTTTTTCCACTTCTTGCCTTCCTATCTGTTTCTCTTGATCACCTCCAAGTACAGCTTCCAAAAGCCACATTTTAAAACATAGTCATAAACTTTCAAGATGGTCTGCATTTCTGGGACAAGACATCTTCCAAACCTGAAGTGGACAGATGAGTAGATAATTAAAGACTGACGGATAAGAAAAGAGAGGCACTAAATTGATATTATGTATTTGATTTAAAATTTTTTTTCAAGTTTATAATAGAACTGTAGAGGCAAAAAAGGGAATCTATGGTCATGAAGACAATTTTGAGGCTGACATAAATATTCTAAAACTGGATTGTGCTAATGATCACACTATTATACATTTATTAAAAATGTTTGGGGCTGGAGCAGTGACTCAGTGGTGAAGTGCTTGCCTAGCATTTGCGAACAACCAGGTAGAAACAAAACCAGATGAAAAAAGTAAAAACTGAAACTGATTCTGTGTTTAAAAAAAACTATTTGAATTGTGCACTCTCTGTATTTTATGGTATATAAATTAAACTTCGATGAAGCTGCTTAAAAAGTGCATTTTCATTTTCCATTCCCCTGTAGCTGATATTTGAGAGCCTAATTGCCAAATAATTAGGCTAAATACTAAAAGACCCTGACTGTTTGTTGGGTCAGCAAAAAGTTTGTTGAATATGGCTGATGCTCAGTGTCAGGTACTGCCATGAGAATGGGGACAAATTCTTTTCTGAGTGATGAATGACTAATTAAGCATATCACTTTTTGTATGTTTAATTGTAGATAAAGGTAGAAATAATACTTATTGACATTAAATTGGCACAAATGACATGTTTTGTCTGAATTAGGGCAAATTCAAAATGAAGAATTTAAAGATTTCAATAATAACCTCTAACTGCCTAAATGAACCAATCCTACATTCATAATTACATTTTACTTTTAATTTCCACAATTAACACATGGGTGCAAATGGATTGCTGGCAGTTTGGTTTCAAAGCATTCAGATATCTTCCCTACAGTATCATCTGCACCTTTGCTAATTGCCTTTTGCCCTCATGGACACAGCTGATCTGAAACAACACGTGGTTCCCACCCATACATAGCAACCAGTGAAGCAAAGGGCTTCTCTCTTTTCAAAATTCTTTCAAAATTCTGATAGAAAAAGCATTGAGTAAGCATTCCCTGCATCATATGAGATACTGGAAGGGACACAGAATAGGTGAACCACAACAACTGGTCACAGACTCAGTACATTAGCATTTCAAATATGGCTCCTTCACCCTCAGCCCCTTCCACCTGCCACGCTTGACTATTGTGTGAGGGGGTTTGAGAAATTATTTGGGTTTTCTCGTGTTAGAAGAGGAGAGGAAAAAATATAAAGTGCAACTCCTGTTACAGAATCAGAGATTAAATTTCATTTGCAAAATCTTTATTGCCAGGTAGGGTGGAGGTAGTGAAGAGACAGCTAGCATTCACCTGGGACCACACAAACAAGGAAAATGGCATATAAAAAAGCATTTCTATTCTAAGAAATAACTATCTAGAGATGTTTTTAGGGCAATCATTTTTATAATAGTTTGTGAAAAGAAGCCAAGTGACAATCTGCAAAATTCTGTGATTATGAACAAGTTGATTCATTATGAAGATTTTCTTGTGTATGTGACCTACATTTACAATTACAATTTGCAAACAAAATTAAAGTTAGATATGCATGACTACTTATTATATACTGAATACATGTTTTGTTATGTAAAGATATTGTTTTTGACAAGAGGTTTTTGGTATTTCATAAATCTAAAAGGGGTAAGAAAAGAATAATCCACAATCTGTAGATTATCTTATCCTTACATAAAGTCATTGTTGAGATATAAAGTCATGATTGGACACAACTTCAAGGAAAATGTTTATAAATTCAACATCTGTAACTATCTATCATGAAAAGACATTTCAAAACCAAATGTGACTGCTGACAAAGGACACGGGTGGACTATTGTAGATGGACAACTGGTAAATTAGAGGTGGGCTGTCAGCACAACATGTGTGGGCACTTTTGTTTAAAACCAGAAGGCTCAATGGTAGGCACTGTGTGTATATGAGAAGATTACCTAATTTTACCCTAAAGGCAGGAGGAAAGGTTTTACTTAGTTTTCTTCAAATATCACATGCTTAAAATTAGTATGCTGTGATTATTTCTCTATTTGGTATTCACTAGACATCTGCATAAATGATGACCACAAGCGCTTTTTCCTTAAAAGCATCAGTGAATAAAGCAGTCTATCATATCTGGTTACATTTTCATTTTAGTGGTATGCCTGGTTTCCAAATAAGATTTTTTTCCTTAGGATTTGGGGACAGGCTAGTCAGTCCTTGGCTTCCATCCTGGTCCCCAAATATATATCCTTTTTCACAATGCAGTGGGCACGTAGGGGTGCAGGCTGCTTCCTTAACTATGGAAGCAAATCAATAGCAGCTGAATGCCATCTGCTTCGGGCCGCAGAACAGAACCAAAGTGTAAGCCATGCATCTTCCCTTATTGAAAGGTTATTTTATGCAAGTAAACAATTCATCGTCTTCTTGCACGCTTGATGCTCATTTACCACTTTGATCAATAAAATATGCAAAACAACAAAAAAATTGAATCCTAAGAGTAGTTCTGATGCCAGTGTGATAGTTAATCAATACCTGGCCTCTGTTCACTAGGGCAAGTGGTGGGGGTACTTCTATTGTAACCTGTGAAATCCACAGTGGTAGATGTGGCTTCTTCAGAAAAGCCTGTTTTAGAAGGGAGAGACATTACATTTACCCTATAGATTAAACAGAACACACTGTCACAGAATTAAATCAAAACATTAACATCAACAGGCTTGAATGTTACTGATTCCAGCTGGTTCTTCCCAGAGCTCAAGAAAAAGTAATTTGGGTTCATATGCCTTTTAGAATCTCAAAGACAAACATTCTACGAGATCACTGACAGGGAGCTTTGGACAGCAATCCTTTCGACTCTGCCTTATTAAGTCTTGGTTTCCAATGTATTCATGTTTCAGGTGAACTCAGTTTTTCTTCTAAAAACAAACTGCTGTGGGACTTTCTTGTGCAGTGTTTTTTTTAGTCATACCACAAGCTGCCTTATTATATTAAACCTCTTGACAATTGATTCACTCAGAATACTTTTCTCCCAACAAAGAAAACTATATCATCTCACTGGGTAAAAGCCCTCAATTCAAGACTATTTCCTAGCAAAATGCAAAGCATCAAAAGCTGGAATTTCCCCCATTTTAACTGGCTCTCTCCTGATGAATCGTGAATTTTAGTGTAGCACAAGTAAAAAAAATAACATAAATTAGTTATCTTCCTAGAAAGTCTAACACATGGCTTCACAGAAAGAAAAACACTGCCAAGTGAAATAAGAAGTGGCCTGAGAAGACAGCTTTTCTTTTAGCAGGTTTTCAGATTTTCTGCATATTATAAAAGTGACAAGTTACCTATTAATCAAATACTATTTAGTTTTCCTGATAACTATTATAATGCAGTTTAAAAATATAGTCTTTTTATTTTTTACTCCAATCTACTGAACTCAACACACTTGTAAACACTTCTATCATTAGATATAATTTGTGGTATTCAGAAAACACATTTTACCTTATCCTTCCACATGTGTACCAAAGTGCACTGTTAAAAATCTAAGTGATACATGGGGGAAATGTGCAATGCTATTTATTATATAAAATAAAGGAAATAAGTATTAAATATCTTAACAGGCTATCTTTAATACTAAGAAAAAGATGAGAAAAATCTCACCAAATTGCCAGCAAAGCATGTTTATACATCATTTCACATCAAATATTACAAATAGTTTTTTACAATATATTTAACTAAGACTAAAATCTCCCCAAAGTTGTCCACTGTGAATCAAATACATTTTATAATACTGCTTGTGTGGAAGCAACCTCTTTGATATTCCTAGCTTTGTAAGAACTCAGACAACAGAATTTTCTGTCTAGCTGCTATTTGAAAATCATCATTCTAGAACTGTACCTAATTCATCCACTCAGAATTTTAAAATAGATAACAATCTAAATATTAAAGTCAAATAACTGCTATGAAATTAACAACAGCATGGCTATAGAAGTGCAGTAGCTTTGAGTCAATGACCCAACCAATGGCAAGGGTATAATTTAAAGGCAGAAATTTCCAGTGCATGCACCGTTAGCCACAGTGAACCTGTTACTGCTCTAAAGGGAATTGTTTGCCTCTTATTAGATTTTCTACAGCACAGCCATAAGTGATAAATGTACTGCTGTACTCACTGTCAAGTTAATCAATGCTGCCAAAGTTTTGTTGACCTAACAGTAATCCATAAAGTGAGCGGCATTTTCTCTATCCCTATGACATCTCAGTCCACAGAAGGGCTACGAATTCGAAAGTGGCTTTATACAAGAAAAAAATGTATGTGGGAAGAAGGAATGACGGGAGCAGAAGAGAGTTGATAGGACAGACAAGACAATGATTTTCAAAATTAGCAGGTATTGTAGTTTTCTTGTCCTAATTTAAAAATCACAGCCATGAATAAAAAATCCACTTTTGATGTTCAAAACCCTAATGAATAATTGTCCTAATGAAAGATGATTCCTTTTACAACCCCCCCCCCCCTATTTCCAAGCAAAAGAAACAAAGTATACTGTCCCAAACCTTCAAGAATCTCAAAGCAAAATAGCTGCATCTAGTGTCTGGTCTATGCCTGTCTACAGTTCGATGCACTGATCAAATCCAGTACAGAGCAGCAGTAATAAGAATGGTAATGTGGATGGGGAAAAAAAGTCCAAATTCTGCTTCACTGTAAGTCAGAACATGTGAAAGACACGACCATTAGAAATGAGAAAGAAAGGAAACAACAGGAGAGGGAAATCTGCCCTGCAAACAAACCACCGCCAGGCTTTCACAAGCAATTACAGACATATGAAATATGAATCGCAATTGATTTTTCTTCCTGGGGTCACTGTGCTCTGTGTTTTACGCACCCTAGGCATTTATTTGGGCAGCAAACTGACAAGTTTTTGTAGAGTGACCCGAGCAGTGTAATCTTTGCTCAATCACTGCTACTTCATTGTGGCTTCTCTTCCTTGACACTTGTCCCTCCCCAAAACTCACTGGCAATGGATCCCTCGATAAAGACATGGAACAATGCAATTACTGGTATAAGGGGCTGGCAGAACCTGACCAGGAGATGCTCAGCAACCTTTTGTGTGCCAATGAAAAATAAATAGCATCAATCTGGAATAGTGACTTTCATTCTTGTATCTCTATGGCAAATTCTCTTATTTGGCTGGTGATAACAGAGCAGGATTACAAACTTACGTGCTTTGTCTAACAAGTAAGAAAAATAACAATAGAAAGTTGTGATTTTGAGAATAGTACTATAGATTCTTATACTTTGGGCTTTTTAAAAACTCCAAACATAAAACATAAGATCTTTTATTTGCCTATTTTCTATGACTACTTGGATTACAAAATCTTGCATTTTGGTCTTCACAAGAGTTCCAGACTGTGAATGTTACTGGTCAGAAGCCAAAGCATTATTTTTTTTTAAATCTCCTCTCTAGAGAACTTCCCATATTTCTTTCTGTATCAGTTCAAAGGTGTTGTACATAGTTTCCTATCAGAATACACAGACATGCAGCATTTTGAACTGCTATGAACTATTTTGTAAATCTTTTCCATTTTATGGATATTGCAATACATTCTTAACCAATCTCCATCTTACTGGACAGTTTTTATAATTATATTGCAATGAAAATGCCTTACATACAGCATAGCCAAATTGTGTAAGAAAAATTATAAGATAGACTTATAGACAGGGAATTGTCAAACTAATTTCCCAAAAGGTTGCTGCAGTTTTCAGCCCCCTTAAGGGTATATGGAAATGCCTATTTCCTTGTTCCCTCGCCAATAATGGGTACAAATATCTTGTTTCAATCTCTGTAGCTCTAGAAGTATACATGCTAATCTTCATTTACCATTTTCTGATTAATAAATGAGTTATGTTTTTCCTTGTCTACTGACCATTTATAATTTTTTTTTAAAGAGAGGACAGTAAGAGAGGGAGAAAGAGAGAGAGAGAGAGAATCAATTTTTATTGAGTTTTTCACATAGTTTTTGTTGCTCTGACACTCAGTTGTGTATGTGAGTGCTGGGGTTTGAACCCATGTACCTGTGCATGCTGGGCAAGTGCCGTAACCGCAGAGCCACTGCCCCAGTCCTTATAATTATTTTTGAATGCATTAAATCTGCCAGTTTTCTTACTGCATTGTCTTTCTCCCAGTGAGCTGTAAAAGCTCTTTGCATATCATGGGAATTAGACCTTTGTCATGTGTATTGCACATATTTTAATAGTCTATTTGTTTTATGATTTGAATGTGTTGTGACTTTCTTTGCTCTATAGAATTTAAAAATTCTTATATAGCTAAATTTTGCACATATCCACATCAACTCAAGAGAATATGACACAATGAAATACTGCATAATGAATTATTTGAATCTAAGCGTATGTTCCAGGTTATTCAGAGAACAAAAATATATTAATACATTTTCAGCAAACCAAAAAAAGGGTTAAAATAATACCAAATATCATTATGAACGAGCTGGTGGCCAAGGGGCACCAACAAGGATGGGCTGAGTTAAATTTAGGAGACACTGGGGGAAGGGAGCCAAGTGGGGGAAATGCAGGACTGGTAACCTGTGTGGAGAAGATCAATATTCTAAGAGCTATAATAGAACGATAATGGTCAACTAAACCACATTAGTGTTTAAGGATATCACCTTGAGAAAGGTCTCATGAAAGAGGGAGTACAGGAAATGGATGTTGGAGGGGTGCTTTGACAAACAGAGATTTGAAAAGAGGAAATACAAGCACAGGACATGGTAACAGCAAGGGCCAAGGCTGGAATTCTGGACACCTAGCCTGAGAATCTTATGACTTGGTACTTGACAATGAGCCTTAAAGGAGTTTTTGTTTGCTTGTTTGTTTTGTTTTTTGGTAGGCAGGTATGACGAGATTGGAGATGGAGTTGGAATGAAGAACAAATCCCGAGGCCATGAGCAAGAAGTACAGCAGCCGGAGTGAGTGAGGATACTACCACAACAATCGTGGACAAAAAGAATGAAGCGCTCATCAATGGCGATGGCAAACAGAGTTGGCACACAAGGAATCCACTCCTCCAACCAAACAAACAGCGTCCAGGGCACAGTGGTGGGAGACTTTTAGTGAAGCTATGATTTTATAATGGAACCAATGAAGGGCCCAGATTTTCCCAAAATACTCTAAGAAAGGCCTGTCCAACAGGAATTCCTATAAGTGATTCCAAGAAGCAGCAGCCTGAGCAGAAAGATACTGAATTTGGTTATGTATGTGGAGCATCAAGAAGGTCTCAGTGGGGCCTGAGATGTCCAACGTTAGTTTCTTATGATGAACGGTTAAAATAACAACAGACAGATTATTAGAGCTCCAACATTGTGTGTAAGATTATTAGAGCTCCAGCCCCAAGGAGATGTTCTACTCTCCTGCCCAGGAGAGCTAAAAAGAGAAAAGTGAGTTTATTTATGTTTTACAAAAGCCACTTTGGAAACAGACAATGACACTTCATCACAAATCACTGCAAGGGTCAGGGAACAGAGTACAAGTCACCATGCCACTGCGTTTTTCTTAAAACAAAAACAATATTCATCCTATAAACGGGGCAAGAAAAAGTAAAGGCAGAATGAAGGAATGTTTTAGAAAATATTATTAGTCTTAAGACCTAACTCCATTGCCACAACTAGAATTCACCCTGCACTCAGGTGTGTGGAACCGAAACCCTTCATCAGCCTGAAAATAACCTATCGCTTACATCCCACAAACAAGAGGTCAAGGAATTCTCAGTGGGAAAGGACTTCTAAAATAAAGATTTTTGGAAACATAGTACTTTATTCAATAAATTGTAGTACCAAAGGAAGAATATCTTTTAAGTTATAAATACAATGCTACTATATTATTCTACTCACTTAAGACCTATCCACATGAATGGAATAGCAGATTTCACTCAAGACAGAGCACTCTTAGATCAATGTTTCCAAAACATTTTTCATCATCTACCCTCTCAAATGAAAAAGGGTTGAGCCCTCACCCTAAGAGATGCACATTTACTTACTTAGACCTGATCTAAAGGTACTATTGTGCCAATTATGTACTATATAAAATATACACATGAAGCATTTTAAGGTAATATGTTGAAATATTTTAATTTTTTACTGTATTTCCTACTAGTACAAAGAACCTTGCCATTATTGTTTAAAAATGACAGTGATATTTTCATTCATGAGTTCTGTGTCTGAATATGCTATTAGGTTGGAACACACCAAGTGTTCTTCATTTGTGTTCAAAGTGACTGGGAATTCAGTTTATTTCATGAAGACTTGGCTTAAATGAGTGCTGCTGCTAAAAACAATGTCCTACAGAGACAAGTAGATCTGACAGCTATACTTATTGAATCACAATACTAATTTTTTTCATTTCCATTCACCAATAATGCAAACTTTCTGATGAGATTTGGCCAGATAATTCTCTTCTTTCTTGATGTCATACAGTTATAAAACAACTGGAAAATGCTGCACTTAATAAATTTTTGTTCAAAGACCAATTAAGAGTCTTTCTGTGGAAGATTCCTGAATAGGCTTAAAACTTCTGCTTCCAAGTTTTAAGCAAGGTTGAAAGTTTTTTGTTTTTTGTTTTTTTTTTTTTAAAGAGAGAGGGACAGAGAGAGAGAGAAAGACAGAGTCAATTTTTTATTTAGTTTTTCATGGACTTTCGTTGCTCAGACACTTCATTGTGTACATGGTGCTGGAGTTTGAACCCGTGTACTTGCACGCATGCAAGACAAGTGCCGTAACTGCTGAGCTACCGCTCCAGCCCCAAGGTAGAAAGTTTTATAGGTTACATACATTCAACTCCAGCCACAAAACCCCATAGCAACAGCAACTTTTTAAACATTCATGCAAGACGTTCCCTACAAGGCTTGTGGTCTTTCAAAAGCCACTTACTTTCCCATTTGGTATTGGAGGATGTTTATCTACTAGGTCAGGTGAAGAAAGGGCTGCAAGAGAACTTGCAGGAGGATAGGGGGCAGTGTGTCCTTCCACACTAGTGCGGCTGCCACCCACATGAGCTGAGCTTACCTTTTTCCCTCTTATCTTCAGTGCATGGTTTCACAACAGGGCTGCTGTTAAGCTGCATGCACATTCTGTGAGGATTAGTCAAACAGGAAATATAGCCCATAAATCCTCCTAATAGGGCCCAACGAACTCCAATAGGCTACAATAAACAAACAAGTCAGGGTCTCAGGGTCAGGCCCCTGGTTACAGGGCCACATGACCCCAAGCTGTCTGATGTTCGGACTTGTGAAAATGCCAAGCAAGATCAGTCTGAAAGTAATATTAGCAGATCTTAACTGCACTTCTTAATCAGATAAAAATCAAAGAGAACTGTGAGTTTCCTGGCTGCCTCCAACACCGCTCCAGATCATGGTACACATATCACCTGGGAGACTGGCCAGCAGGAGGGCCATAGTTGCTGTCCTTCAGGTACAAGATTCCCATGCAGGTACTCTTCAGATCAGCTCCCCTGACACCAGGGTCTTAAAAAAGTTGGAAAGGATTTGTGTGCTGGTCATGAGTTTGTTGTCTAATGAGATAACCGAGGTTCTTTCTAGACATGGTCTTGAATTTAGACAGAATAACTTCAAGTACCAGAGGATGCTGTGGAGCCAGGGTGGTGGGGAGAACTACAAGATAACCAAGGGAAAGCACATGGGGAGGTCTGCCCCAGCATGCAGTCTCAAGAGATGTTTATTTGTGAACTAATGAATAAGTGGATGAACGGATAAAAGATTTCATCAGAATTTGATTGTCACAACATTTGCATCATCTTAAAAATTTCTGCCTTGTCTGGTCCCAAACAGTATTTTAGTCATGGTTTCCAGCTGAATTGCTGAAATGGTTCTTGAAAGAACATTTTCTAATTTAATTTTCATGGTTAAATAATTAAGATTAGTCATTAATCCATGTGACTCTTTGGAGTGCTAGGGATATCCTGGGATTTTGGGGGAAATGTGGATAAGACATACATGCCAAATATGGCCCAGATTTGAGGAAAACAAATAGCTACTCTTTACTGTATGCCTAATGTGCTCCAGGAACTGGATGATGCTTTGTGTACGTTGGTTCATTTAGTAATCATTAACAACTCTGTGAGGTATACCTTTTTATTTTCCGTTTGTTGAAAAGTAACCAGTGTTCAAAGAGGTAAAGTAACTAGCCTAGCTTATACAGCAGAGAGTGGAGACTCAGGGCTCTGATCCCATACCCTCCTCACACCGGGCCATGCTCTTTTATCCCAACCCTCCACTGTGCTACCCATCCACCTGCCACCAGCCTCTGGTCTAAGGTCGACTACAAGCCAAGGGCTGAATGTGGCCTGCTGCTGCCTTTGTAAATAAAGCTTTAGCGCAATGCAGCCTACCTCCTTTGTTTACATGTCATATGTGGCAGCTGTCACACTACAATGGCATAGCCTAAAATATTTACCATCTGATCATTTATAGAAAGTCTGCAAGCCTTGCCTGTTCTACACATTCTTGTTTGCAAGTCTACACTGTCCTGTCAGAGGGATAATACACACTTCTCTGTTAATTTGAACAGTTTCTCCTTTTTAAATTCAAGGATCCACTTTTGATTCAAAATAATCATTCTTTTCATCTAACTAGAGATTTTTTGATATAAAAATCATAAGCAATATAATACTTAGTTTTCTTTTTCTATTAACCAGAGGTACAAGTGACACAGTTACCCATGACAAAATTTGTACCACATTCATTAATAATGTTGGTTCACATTCCCTATTATAAGAAATCTGGAACTAACTGCTCTCAATTAATCTGCTCTACTCTTTGATAGCTTATTTATCAGACTGGGAAAGATAGATTTAATAGTGCTTGTTGGAAACAGGTTCTTTAATTGGAAACATCACAGCATTTAGCTCACTTTGTACTCTAGCAATTAAGAACAATTTGGAAAAGTGTTGTTGATTTTTTTTACGCTATTGTCTCCTTGATTAGATTTCCGAAGATCCAGACAAAACAAATGACAATACTAGCTAGCACAATTGGTACAAATAAAAGCCCAACAGTCAGATTACTTACTATGAGAAATGTGAGCCATCCCCATCTATTTCGTCAGTGTCTTAACATTTATTTCCCCATATCCTTGTCTCTTATGTAGGTAAATGGCAATACCTCTTATAAAAGGCATTTCACACCTACCTTTACACAATTATCTTTTCTCCAAATAAGCCAAATCAACAGAAGAAATTATTTTTCTTGATTAAGCACCCACATTTCTCTTGGGAAGGAACAAAACAAACAATTAATCTTTCCTTATTTGTTCTCAGAAGTCCCTGCTTTCTTTAAACGCAGGCTATCCAGGTACCTGTGGCAGCCAGTCGGCAGCAATTAGGCCTGAGCAGAAAATGAATGGACTCCAGGCTGAGGGCCTAATCTGCTAAGAGCCTGTGAGAGAGGGCAAGGTTACACCAGGAAAATTCCCTTGTCAGAACACCATTCAAAATTACTACCTGACTTCAGCATAATTAACCAGGCTTGGGAATTTATATGAACTAGGTAATTGGAAAGAATTAGCAAGAGATATGTACATTAATCTTTACCAGTTACACGGTGTTTAATGAAATTAAGGGTCTCATGCTCACTCTTGCTTAGTTTGCACACTTTCTACTTCACCTGTAGAACAAGGAGAATATGCCATGTGACGATCACAATAAAAGATAACCAAAAGTCCTCAACAAATCAGGACAGAAAGTCCAAGGTAAAAATCAGAAACAATCCAAAAACTCAATAGCTGGTTCCAAAGCATAATAACATCCACAGGCTCAAATATTGCAGTCTTTATTAAAAGTGTTTTACAAAGAATTTTTATCTACTAGAGGTATATACAGAAATGTTCACAGGTAAAAACATAGTATCAGAAAGTTTTCTCAGTGGGGCTGGAGCGGTGGCTCAGCGGTTGTGGCGCTTGCCCAGCATGTGTGAGTACACGAGTTCAAACCCCAGCACCAGGTACGCAGCGATGTCTCACAGCAACAAAAGCCACATGAAAAACTAAATAAAGTTGTTCCTCTCTTTCTCTCTCTCTCTCACTGTCCCTCTCTCTTTAAAAAGAAAAAAGTTTCCTCAAAATAACGTATGGATGGGAAAGTGTGGGAATGGAGGATGTAAGATCGCCTATAACTGCTCAAGCCAGATGATGGCTACCTGGGATTTAACTGTGTATTCTTTGTATACTATTTATATAGTGAAATTTTCACAATAAAAGCCAAGAAAATTTTAGAATATTAAATTAAGAATATTTCTCTTGCCTTATGAAATATTTAATACATGATAAATGTTTATAACACATTTTAATTGAGTTTATAAAGCATTACAGATAACATAATAAATATTTTTAAATGTATGATTAGAAATAAGCACAGGAAAAAGACAAAAAAGCACAGAGCAATTCTGAGATGTCTCAGTCAGCGTTATCTTGACCTTGCCAAACTGACACTTTCATCAAATAGCTGTTTACTTTGGAGGCTGTCCTGTGCACTGTGGAGTTTTAGCAGCACACCTTTCGCTACCAGATGCCAGCAGTGCCCCCTTCTCAGCTGTTACACCAAGAATGTCTCCAGACATCACCAAATGTCCCTATGAAGCAAAAAACACTCCTGGCTCAGAACCATTGGTCTGAGAGGATGCATTAGAAAATTATTCTTGCTCTTTGCTTTTTAAAGTTGATGAATGTGCATACACATATGCATAAAGTCAGAACAATAAAAAATCAACTGTTATTAAAAATATTTTTTAACCTGCAAGAAGAGCTTTTGATGACTGTGAAGAAGCAGAATGCATACATCAGAAAATAAATGACTGCTAAACAGACACGTGGTGATCATCCTTTGCCTACACTGGAGTCGTCAAGCTAAAAGTGAAACTTACTTCAAAAGCTAGTTCTTTTAAAACTCATGGTTCCATCACATGAATCTGATAAAATATTAATCAAATATATCTCAAGAATAATGTCTGGCTTCCTAAAATCTTCTCTGCATGGAACACTGCAGTGCTGAAGAGAGATTCAAACCCATTACAACTACATTAAGGGACTAATAGTTATAGAAATATAATGCTAGTTCAGGGTGATAAGTTTTTATTAGACAAAAACCATCCATTTTTTTATTTGTTGAATATGGACTTACGGTTAGGGGAATCATTATCAAACAATCAAGAACAAATGTATATTCACATAGCAAGCCAAGGATGATGCCATTTCATGGTTTCCCCCCTTGGATTCCCCATGGTTCCATGTTTTCCCCAATTAAACCCTGTGTTAAATGGACTTCTCATGGAGGTAGGAGGTTTCCCTCTGAGTTGATTCCCCAACCAACCACTTTTTTAAAAAAGTTCAAATACAGAGATAATGTTATATATGGTCTTTTTTTTTCTCTCTCTCCATATAGAGGGGAATGACCTCATCAACAACCTGTTTGAAGAAGCAACTCTGACCCAGCTTTCCTGTAGGAGAGTAGTTCAGTGCTGCATGTCCCACCTAACCTCTTCCTGGAAACACCATGCAGCCTGAGCACCTTCACCAGCATTCCTGACTCTATAGGCAGACTTAACCCCAAATACTCATCTTGTTTACACAGGCTCCTAGGATATGGAACATTAACAAAAGACTACTGAGGGTTTTCTCGGTTTCATTTTTAAATTGGTTCATATTGCCAACCATTTTTAAATTGGTTCATATTGCCAGGTGGTCAACGTTTGTTATTGCACAGGCTCAAAATCTTCAAAAGTTTTAAGCTACATGACCAATCAAAGCTTTGGGGCCACATGTTCTGGAGTTCATATTTCCATTACATTCTCATCTCATGTAAATTCCTCTCCATGAACATAAACATTTTGGAGATTCCTAAAGCTTTTTGAATTGCCATTACTGATGCATGGACCTATATCACCTCTGCTATTATCCATAGCTCTGTAGACTTCTCTGCTACAAGGTTTGTTCACCCATGGAAGGCAAGAAGGCACTATCTGAATCTTAAAAATATTGGTCATTTTCTTGAAAGGGGAGTGAACTGCTTTCCTTTGAGAAACAACACATGGAAAAAAAACCCCCCAACATATGGTGGGTTTCAGAATTTTAAAAAATGCTCTGCAGTAAAAATTATTTTAAATGAAATATATACTATTTTGAGACCAAGAGAAAAATATATACCATTTTGAGACCAACAGAAAAGTGGAAAAATTAAATGTATTTTAAATTAAGCAAAACAATTTTCATAATTAAAACTCATGAATCAGTAGGTCACTACCTACACCAAGACTAAATTTAGGAAATAAAGGCTTCTAATGTTTTTTTTTTCCCTCATTTTCATATTTTGTGAACCATTTCATCAATTATTCAAACATACTTTTATGTCAAATCCTAGATTAGTGGTTAGGGTTTTCCTATATGAAAAACTAACCACTGAAACAAGGTTGTAAGATTTCTAACCATGCACAACAGAAACATGTATATACAACGGGCTCTGAAAACGCTTGCTAGCAATGATGGATTTAAGTTATTAACAGATCAACAAGAGACGGATGGTGGTTTGCTTTCCTTAATCTACATCATCATCTAGATCTATTTAAAGATATGTGGTGCACTAACAAACTTGGTTAAGGTTTCGATAAAATCAGTAAAAATAATCTGCCCCCGTTACGTTGAGTCTGTATCGATCAATAAAATCACTTGTACACGGAAGGTACTTTAAGTACTGACAATCCCAGCCATTAATATTATTTAACACACTGTTCACAATCTTTAACAAGAACAAAGAACAGTTTGTCTCATGTTATAAGCAGAACCTTTATGGATACTGTTATTTCTACAGGTTTTATGGTGATTTTCTGATGTTCATATTGCACCTTTCTTTCCTACCAATAGTTCCTTTTCCCCCAATACATAAGGTCTTATTCTTGACTTCAGTTGCAGTGTGAAGGAAACGCTTGGTAAGAACTGAAGCTGCCATTACAAATCACTGCTTCATCTGTGAGTTAAAATTCCTAGAACGAACAGGATATAAAATCTATTTCAAGTGGTGGGACAAATGATCTCCTGAAATTTTGATTTGGGAAGCAAATACTGTCAAATAAAATCTTAAAGTCACTAAAATAATTAAGCTTGCTTTTGCAAAACTTTCCATGTTTGAAAATGCACTATAGGGAAGTATATATATCATTGCTCAGAGAAGCCTCCTTACAGATCCCGATAACTGACTGATCATGAAGATGACTCAGTACTCGAATGCTCACTAGTGCTCAGTTCTTTCTTTCTTTCTTTCTTTTTTAAAGAGAGAAGGACAGAAAGAGGGAGAGAGAAACAATTTTATTTAGTTTTTCATGTGGCTTTTGTTGCTCCAAGGCTTTGCTGTGTACATAATGCTGGGGTTTGAACTCGCATAGTCATGCATGCCAGGCAAGCGCCGTAATGGCTGAGCCACCACTCCAGCCCCTCAGAGTTTCTTGGAAAGGAAACATTTTCATCCAAAAAATGCTCAATATTAAAAAAAAGTAAGAAAAGAAAAAGAAAGAAGAAACGGAAATACATTACTGAGTTGATAAGAAACTAAGGAATTTGGAGCACTTGTAAACTGACTATAAACATAAATTCTATAGATCAGCAAGCACTAACCCCTAGAGCATCCACGTTGGGCTGCACGGGCACAGGGACCATATATAACCCCCAATGCCTGCCTGGGTTGGGCAGGCTAGAGATCTAAAAGGCAATCTTCAAATAAAGTTGATGCCTCAAAAGGACGCATTGCCAGGGGAAGGAAAAATGAGAAATAAATCCACTGTGAAGAACTATCCTGTAGAAGAAAAAATTGGTCCAACACTTCAACATTTAGGAGTAGGCAAAGACTTTCTCAACAGGTCTCCGAAAGTGAAGGAAGTAAAGTCAAAAAATCAGTGAATGGGATGTCATAAAGCTAAAAAGCTTTTGTACTGCCAAGGAAACAATCAAAAGAGTCAAGAGGTTTCCTACAGAAATGGAGAGTATCATGGACTATGATTCCTCAGACAAGGGTCTCATATCCAGAATCTATAAAATACTCAAAAATGTCAGCTACAAAAACACCAACAGCCCAATTGATAAATG
>PVKS010031421.1:0-23449 GCA_004027875.1 Aplodontia rufa | reverse complement strand
CTGTTGAAGGGTTCCTTTTAGTACTAGGTAGTGGCCTTCTTTATCTCTTTTGATTGATTTGTGATTGAAATTTACTTTGTCGGATATAAGTATAGCGACACCGGCTTGTTTTTATTTTGGCTTGAGCGTGGTAGATTTTTTTAAAGAGAGAGGGACAGTGAAAGAAAAAGAAATAGAGAATCAATTTAATTTAGTTTTTCATATGGCTTTCATTGCACCAACACTTTGTTGTGTACCTGGTGTTGGAGTTTGGACCCAACACCAAGCATGCCAAGCA
This sequence comes from Aplodontia rufa, assembly GCA_004027875.1. NCBI lineage: Eukaryota > Metazoa > Chordata > Mammalia > Rodentia > Aplodontiidae > Aplodontia > Aplodontia rufa. Next base: position 23,172 of record PVKS010031421.1, on the reverse strand, counting down.
AGTGCCATAACTGCTGAGCTAATTCTCCAGCTCCTAAAATTATAAAATTAAATGAATAAATCTAATTTATGATTATTATCTTTTCAAACTTGAAGAAAAATCTGCTAAGAAATGAAACAATATTTTTTTTAGAAAAATAATTGGGTCAGTTGTAGCTCAACATCATTAGTCATCAGGGAAATGCCAAAACAATGCATAATGAAATACCACTATATAACCAACTGAATGACTGAAATTTATAATACTAATCTGTCATTAGCAAGATTTCACAAAAACAAGGAGCAAAAAGACTTTCATATAGTCCTAGGGTAAAATAAAATGGAATAAAAACTATGGAAAATTGTCTGGCAGCATGTTCCAAGTTAAAACATACCTGCCTTATGCCTCAGCAATTCCATTTGCAGAGATTTTCATAATATTTGTTTAAACCATGATGCATATAGAAGTCTTACTGAAAACAACTCCTAATCAGAAATAAGCTTAATGCTCATCAATAGGAAAATCAAAAGTGCAAATAAAATGATAAAACTACCGGTAGGATATCCAACAACACTGATGGTTCTCAAAATGCATGTTGAGTGAAAGAAAGAAAGTACACGAAAATAACATACACACTAAATGATTCTATTTACATCAAAAACTCGAATAACCAACATCATCAAAACTGTGCTGCCTTTGGGTTGTTACTGGCTTGGAATCATCAGTGGGAAACCTTCAGTTTGATAGACATATCCCATATCCTGAGCCAGGCAATGATTACAATTGTTCCAACTCACAAATCTTCACTTTGGATCTTAGCCTTTAAATGTATGTAAAATATATCTTAATTTAAAAAATGAATATTAAAAGAAAGATTTGAGAGAATTGTGTGCAGATTCTAGCTGTGCACTTTATCTATTTCATCCTTAAAGTTGTCCGATGAAATGTAATTAAAAATCCAAAAAAATATGGAAGATTAAAAACATGACAGATGTTGCACAATACTTTTATAAAATTTAAAATAAACACAAAAATGGGATCAATCCAAAACTGGCATTGTGAATATAGGAAATACTTAATTAATATAGAAAACCCTATGATGAAGGGGAGGAAATTCAATGTTCACTGTGAGAGATTGAAATATGAAGAAATGAAATTTATAATATAAAGGGAAACAAATTATACTACAGAACACCAGAGGGAAGAAGATATCAAAAGAGAGAAACAGCAAGCAATGTGATTGAATGAACTGGGCATAAAAATCTCAGAGCAGGCTGCAACTCATTGTATGTGATTTTTGGTAAGCTATTTAACCTCTGCCTTATTTTTTCTCACATGTAAAAAGTAGAAGTTCTAATAATGACTTTCCTTAAAAGACCGTGGGGAGGATTAATTAGGTAATGTTCTCTAGGAGCTTTGAAGATTAAATGCCTCAAATAAATGCTAAACATAAAATAAAAAAACAAAGAGGTGCAGTCAGAAATTACACAAATCAGGGAGATGAAAGGAGAAAAAGACCATTATAACAGAGATAGACGTAAAGGTCTAGAAAGATAGCAGGGTGCAGAGGTGATAGTTTGGGAAAAATTGAACTTCAAACAAGCAAACACACTAAACCAAATATATTTTAAATGATGCTGATATGTATTAATTTATGAAAAATATAGCTCTCCAAAAATATTGTATCAACAAGACTTGTGCTTCACATCCTCTCAAAGACCCCTGTGAATATTTTCTTTGCAAGGTCACAGAATGTGCTATATTTGTTGCATTTATCACTGCCCAAGTTGTCTTATTCATTTTCGTCAAATCTGCGTTTAGATGTCACATGCCTCTCCAGTGTGAGACCTTTGTTCCCAGATTCCACTTATCCCTATCTTCTACTCAGAATGTGTGAGATTCACAAAGTCAATAAGATGGATGAGAACCAGTGACCACGAAGGGCTTCAATGAACTGTGAAACAGGGAAATGAGTCTGGCTCCCGGGGTGGGGAGTGGTGGTAGATGGAGGAGTCGGGGGTTGGATATATAAGAAACTAAAGTTAATTTCTATAGTGAGCATTAGCTTGTGATTTTCTAAAATCAAATGGAAAGTTCAAGAAGGAAAAATAAGGATATTTAACAGGTGGTAGCACATGAACTGCAGGTACTACCTGCGTTTGATGTAGAAGCAGCATATTTAGTAATAGACGCCACATGGATATCACGCATACAACTTCGGGAATTAACACAAGCTGGTGTACGTCCTGTGTCAGTCCTGAGTGGCACCGATGCTAAGCATACCTGTGAGATGTGGAGGTTTAGCTCCAAGAACTCCTTTCGTCTTTCAGGACCTTTGCTCCCAAGTTTCATACCCCTTGTCTCTGATTAGTGTTCCACCACCTTTATGCTTCTTGGTACTCTTTCAGGCTCACTTGTATCATCTTTCTGATTCTGGATCACTGGTCCATTCTATGATTTGGTGACTTAATGTCATCAAAACTTCAATTTTTTCTTGTTTCAAAATACTTGCATGGAAAAATGTGATCTGATAAAGGAAAGAAACCAACATATTGCAAAATTGAGCAACACGTTGGCGAGCCACCCTTCCCATTGCGTGTCACAAATCACATTCAAAAAGATAACTGCTACAACCAAGGTACAGTGAGATAATACAATAGAACTCACTCAAAACACAGATGTTTGAAGGCTTTCAGCAGGTACTTTGGGGAAGCAGACTAATCTAGAATCCCTCAAATAAAATAACTTCTTTCTCTATTGTGTCTATTTCTCTATAAGATGAGCTGTAAAATAATTCTAATAAAAATATCACTTAACTGGGTCTAAATGCTTAGACTACCTTTCCGTGAATCTTTCCCTGATCTTCAACTTCTCCTGAAACTCCCTCTGCAGTTATTGATGCACTTTTTAATGCTGTCAAATGTAGTCTTCATTTTTGTTGGCTACTGTATACACTTAGCTGCCGAGGCAGGCATTTTAGTCAAAGTTGATTTTTGCCATTTCCTCAGTATGTCATTAAATTTCTCACCCTTTATTATTTTTTAGTGCAGTTTTCACACTCTCCCTCTCATATACCTCTCCAGATTTATAATGTTTGCAGTGCTCCTGTGAAACATTTTTCTTCCCCTCTTAATGCACTTTGAACATTTACTTCATGTTATTGCTGGTTTATTTTCTATTGTGGGCAAGGAACATGCCATATTCTTGTTTGCACATCTTTCGTCTTTGGTGGAGTGCCTGTGGCATGGCCTCTCTTGTGGTCACCAGCCTTCACAGAATGAAGAGACAAAACCAAGTACTGTTTTGAATAAATGGCTGCATAGAAAACCACCTTGATTCCCATAGTCTCCTAAAAATTACTTCAAAGCAAGAAATGATAGAGAGCTCATAATTCTGCAGTATATTTGGAGAAATATATTATAAATAATTTTTTGTGTATGAGAAAATCGCAAGTGTGATTTCAAAAACTGATGGAAATAAACCTGAAACATTTGAGTGTTTTTTTTTTTTTTTTGGAATAAGATATAACGGTGCCAAGGGATCCTGAGTATGATTACAATAAACAGAAACAAACAGTCAATTAATATATTTATCTAAACAGCTAATTTCCTCCCAGAAGGAAAATGGCACTTAATTAATTTGGCTGAACAAGACTCCTAACTGTGAATTTTCAGTTATGCTCCTAATGGGGTCACCTAAACAACCAACTAGAAATGAAGAAATTATTGAAGGGAAGAATTGGAAAACTGTGCATACCAAGGACCTTCTAATTAGTAGCGATCATTTGATAAAGTTATTGTCCTGTTTTAAAAGCATTGTTGGAGATACCTATCTAGAGGGGAAATTATACCAAGGAAATTGGATTAAACGTCAGAAGCTTAGAGTCATCAAAGTTGAAGCAACAACTAATCTAGGGGAACCATAGTGGGGGAAGGGAGAGGGAGGGAGGATAGGTAGGCTTCTGGGGCGTAATCAATAATGCAGCTTATTATTTACTCCCCTAGAGAAACCAAATAATCAAATACTACTTATGCAATCATTTAATTATGGAAAATGCACAATCTTATGTATGTATATATTTATACATTTTATCTATTATGGGGGAAATATAGAAGACTTAAGAGACTAGGGTGTGGATCATGGGGTGATTCTGGGTTGGGATCGGGGCGTGTCATATTGTTACTATATATGCATATATTTTTGTCCAGCTCAACTCCCCAGTATTTTTAAAAATGTAAGAAGCTAGTTTAGGTCCCGTTGGTTTGGAAGGAACCTGCTGCTGACTCTTGGCTGTCTGTAGCTGCATCTCACATTCCCTTGCTAGCAGATACAAAGAGGCTCAACCTTAAATTATTTTGTGTCTTATATACAATGAGGATAGTTAGGTTGAAAAAAGCATGTAAAAGGAAAGAAAAACCCAGCTATGTTCAGGAGCTATTGAATTTTTTTTCTGAATGTACCACTTTACAAAGCTTCAGAAGAATTTTTTTTAACAAGGATAGCAAGAGGCTGGCTTTGATGTTAGATCAGAGACACCCTGCCTCACTTATCCCAATGACATTGTCTTCATAAAACTCAAAATATTAAAGGGGACAAAATATAAATTTAAATTTCATTGATAATTTAGTGTTGAATGCATTCTAGGGATTTAAGATCTTAAAGGTCAATAATGTCACTAAATTGAACCTGTTTAGATAGGTATTAGAAGTATATAAATAACCATAAAATGGTAACATATCAACAGCCCAAGACTTTTTCTTTCGACAATATTTTATATCTATGCCAGATAAACATATCTGTTTAGCATGTAGTAAGGAATTGTTGACATTCAAGAGAAGTCAAATCTGTAGTAGTATGAGAACCAAAGCGCTATTTGTATAGAAAAGTGACTTTGCTCAAAGAGAGACTCTAGGGCTATAGAAATATACATCAACAAACAAACAAATAAGAAAGCACTTTGCATACTACCATTTGAGGCCAAAAAATGCACTTATCCACAATGTGGCTTAGTGTTGTTGATGCTTTATATTCTATCCTTCAATGAAGCAACTCAAACTCTGAGTCATTTATAGATATCACCAAGGGGAAGACAAATCTTTGGGGACAAAAAAGTACAAAATTGAAGGAAAAACTCTCAAGATAGATCTTTATTTCAGTGGTTTAGCAGAATGGAAGAGGTGAATCATAACTTCAATTGCAGTTTATTTAGATCCTGGAAATTCTAACAATCTAAATAAGAGATGTAACATAATGCTTACCTAAGGCTATTTTCTTCCCATAGTGAGTAGCTCTAAATAATCAACTCACCACCGTGGGAACGGGTCTGAATTTAGAAAGGATTCTCATATCTTCCATGTACTAGTGTTAGAGGCATGGAGTAGCAACCATGATTTGGCTCGTGTGTACTGTGTGTCGCTATGGTTTGATTTGGGGATCACCTCATTATGGATACAACTGAGCTTGAGAAGAGATTCACATTGTGAAATATTGTGTGTAAGATACTAACCACACTTGTATGTAGTTAGTATGTATGTTTATGTGTTAATATCCAGTAACAATGAAAAATCCACAGGTAGTACTTTGGTTTGAATTTTAAAAATTGTTTTTAAATGAATCTATCTCTAAATCATGCTTAGAAGAGCAAAATGGTATTGTATAATGTACTCTAGAGTGAATAGTTCTTTTTTATTAGTAAATATATTTGTTTAAAGAGAGAGAGACAAAGAGAGAGAGAGAGAGAAAATTTTATTGTCTGCTTATTGTTTCTCCTTTATTTATTTGCATATGCAGTGCTGGTGATAGAACCGGGACTTCATATATGCAGGAAGGCTTCTACCACTGAGCCACCTTTCCAGCCCCGATTGCTAATCTTATTATACCAAACCCTTTTAAGTATTCTGAAGAGAAAAAAAAAACACCATTTTTTCCCATTTTATGAGTTTGAAGGCAGCTCCTAGTTGTGAAATTGTTACATCAAAGACTATACACATATTAAGAATTAATAGGTATTAGAAAAATGTCCCTTCAAAAACTTTTATCCTGGGGCTGGAGTGGTGGCTCAGCAGTTACACTGCTTGCCCAGCATGCCCAAGTACATGAGTTCAAACCCAGCACCCATGTACACATGGGTGTCAGAGCAACGAAAGCCATGTGAAAAACTCAATAAAAATTGATTCTCTTTGTCTCTCTCCTCTCTCTCACTCTCACTCACTGTCCTTCTATTAAAAAAAAAAAAACTTTTATCCTTTGTTTAGTCACATGACTGATGATATCATGTCTTACCCTGTGAGTAATGAGCTCCCTAATCAGAATTTAGGCAAAAACTCCCCATTTTACTTCCGCCAGACTTAGTGGAATTGTTTAACTGCATTTCATCTGCTGAGTTAGTATTCTAAGAACATCCCTTGTAACTTGAATCTAGTTTGATCATTTTAAATTCTGCTTTTCCCTACTGCCTTAAATATCAATCTTATTTCTTATGTATGTGCCAGTCTTCTCTCCTGGAAAACAAAACAGTTTTTGTTTTATTCACCTTTAATTCGCCTTCTGTTCCTAACACAATATTTTGAAAATTCTAACTACTCATCAAATGTTTATTGAATAAAAGTTAGTCTCGGAAAATCTATGCTAATACATATACATGTACTTTATACATTGGTTAATATACATGTAGACCCATAAATTGATAGAACTTTTGTTTTTATATGCATACATATAACAATATGTTCTAACAATATACTAGAATATTTCCATTTTCAGTTGCATGCTGAATATTTTAATCAGATAATGAATGTCAAATAGAAAGGCCTAAACTGAAATAACATCTCTCTTAGGAAAATCTATCTGGATTTTCAAACACAACCAAAGCCACCTTAGTTCTTTCTGTTTCTCAAAGAGCCACACTTAGGTAAATGGAAGTAAAAACCATACAGTACTTCATTAAATGAAACAAGTTAGGTCATAATAAATTCAATGAAAACTTAGTGCACTCTTTTTGTGCTACACACCCAATACAAGTTTTGCCTTTGTGTAAAGTTCACCAGCTCTACATACCTGCATACGGCACGATAGTAACTTCTGACATCATCTTCTGAGCTTGCTTAGAGTAGGACTTTGACATTTCTAGTAAAGCAAATGATGGCTGACAGCTAATCCTAATGGAAAAGCAACACCCATTTACTAATCCTAACAGAGAAGCTTAACCACTTCTACTTTCAATCGGAAAATCCATAATCAGATGAGTTTTGCTTTTTTTAAAACAAGATGCCACTCTAAATTGTACCCTAGTAAATACAAGACATGCTTATCTGTGAACATAAATATTTGAAGTCACTTGTGTTAACAAGATATATGAAGTTACTTTCCCCAAACTTTATATAAAAAAACATCATTTTTGCAATTCAGTTTAAAGTTCCCACAAAACTTATCACAAACTAATAAATGACAATTAATTCTTCACCATGGACTACTACTTTATTCTTTTTATCTTAAAATTTTAGATAAAATTGCTTGTATAAATATGGATTAATGTATTATTTTCAAAACTTATTTCAGATAACATAATATTAAGGAGCCACATAAGAATTTTATGCAACTAGTGATAAATGGTAATGGACAACTAAGATTTGCATAATTTTTACAGCTCTGCAAATATTTCCTCATATATATTATATAGAAATCCACAAATGAGGAATATTTCATTAGAATATGTAGACAAAATCACCTGTATTATAAGGGGGTTGAGCCTGGTTTGTGGTTGAGCCCTCTCACTCTGGCCTAGGTATTATTTTCTCATACCATTATATGGTTTGGAAACAAAAATATTTGTCACCATCCTTCTAATGTGACCATGTATATTATTGTTTTAGTTTCATAATTACTGTGTTCACTAAAATAAAAGTTAATGTAAATGTTAAAATCCAGTATCTTAGCAATTAAAAATCATTTAGTATGGTGAAATTAATATTGAAACAATTATTTGGAGTTGGAATTGGTTCCCATACTCAATTAAAAAACTCAACACTTTAAGTGGTAATTTGTGAACATGTTTTACTACGTTTTAAATGTTGCCTAAAGATTTTAATGTTGTATATAGTAGAAGGACAATGCATATCACTGTGTGTGTCATCATGTAACTTGGCTGGCAGCATGAAAACTAATGACGATATAGAAGGATCATGGCAGAATGCTGAGAATTATAGAGATTTTGATGCTGTTTAAATGAAGGAGAATTCAGGGACTATAATGATATGTGTATAAGCCATCAACTTCTTTGGTTTCTTGGTCTTCCATTCAAGCTTGCACTGGGCAAGTTTTCAAACCTATGAAGTCTCTGATCAATCACATTAGATAGAACATATGTCCCTATGTGTTATATAAAGTAGATCATGAAAACTGTATAAAAGCTCTTTCCTCCATACTTTGAGCATTATGGTTAGCAATTTCATGCTAATGGCCAAACTCTATTAAGAATGCATTACTGTAAGTAAGCAAAGATCCTACTAAAAGGCAGTGACAATGAGTCCCTAAGATCAGTCAAATATCATATGTGATTCTCATTCTCTATCTCTTTCTCTCTCTCTCTCTCTTATTAGTGAGTATTATTTATACATAATGGTGGATTTCATTGTGGTACATTCATATACACAAAATACAATTTGATCAGTTTCAATCTTTTATATTTAATAAATGAAATTACCTTGCTTTTTAAAAGTGTGATTTCATATTTTAATATAAACTTTTATTTCAAAAATGAAAAGAAATTATCAGGAACTTTTTTTCATGCTGTCAGGTATATATATATTGTTGAGAAGAATTTCAAACTTTAAATAAAAATTAATTATTTTAAATGATTCCCACATTAAATAATATCAATTTAATAAAACATATAGCAATGTTGACAGATCTAATAAAAGTAACTCCTGATTATAAAATCCAGTTTTGCCTCCCTCAGGTCCTTCCCTCAAAGATACTCAGAGTGGGCAGCCCACTTAGAGGGGTGTGCAGTGTCCCCTAATGTTGTCCCTCCCCAAAACATTTCTACTGTGGACCACATCACCCACTCAGTCAGGTTCTGACCAGCCTGATTTCTTGTTCTTTGAAAGGAAATCAATATTTTTTAACTGTTACATATTTATTTTTATTTAGCTTTGTTTATTTATTTAGTTAACTTAAATATAACTCTCTCCTTTCCCTCTGCACACTCCTCCCCAAACTTGGTATTAATTGTTGCCACATGACTTTTCCACCTGGTGTGTTTTCCAAGAAAAACGGGAAGTCATTAATGTAGTCTAGTTCCATAAATGCTAGTATCGACGAGTGCTTATAGTAGATTGTGTTTGCCTATAATATTTTCTATGACCTTATAAAGTTAGTTTAGAATGATTGTCCCTCTTGAAGGGGACCCCTCTTGTGTTCTTTGCATATTCATAACTTGTAATGGTATAAAATAGCTACAAAAAGCCTTCATAGGAGTCAAATGCTGCCATTCTCAAAGAGGAAATTTATCAGAATAGTTAATAACATCTGAGATTAATTCAAATTATGTGGTCATTTGGGAATAAATTATAAAATTCTTTATAATGTTAAAATGTGTTAAGTAGATCAGGTAAGACATATTAACAATGGATTAATGTTTAGAAAATGACCTGTGGGATGAGCAAGGCAATTTAACCGAAATCAAGGATACAAAGTTGATCCAAGATATGTGGTCATTCTTTTGGTAGATCCATTAAATTTATAATATCACTACATATTATTTTCACCAAGGAAGTGACCTGAATGACATTTTAATATTTCATTACAATATGATATAGACTTGCTTATAAAAAGTTATATTTTAATTTCAAATAATATTTGATTTAATAAGTGAGTTAACTCTGTAGGTTAATGCACATGCTGCACTGGGGTGTGTTACAGCAATTAAAAATTAGCTTAGACAAAATTGATCATGAAAGATTTATAGAGTGCTAACAGCAAAGATTATTTCTGTATTTACTATGCCTAATATAGATTCTTCAAAGTCATTTTTCATATCCATGTTCTTTTGTAACTTAACTCTTTCTTACTATAAAATATTTAAATTCATTGGTAAGTCTGCATCTAACAGAGAGGCTTATACATCAATAATTATTGAAGCCTCAGTGGTTAACTTTTATATCATTATTTAAAGCTTAACAAAAAGAAGTTAAGCCTTTTGAAAAGGCTCATTTGTAATTATGTTATGTCTCTTGACACTAATTTTATGACTAGATCATTCTTTTTAATAAGGAAGGGCTATACAAATTCAATCTCTGCTTCTCTCTTTCTCTGGAAGCAGCCTCCTCAAAAGTTTCAGAGCCATTGTTTTGCCAAAGTATTTATATTTTAAAAAAGTAAATTTGAAGTGGTCATACTGTTATTTGACAGTCTTTGGATTAATAGTCATAAAACTATGTGAAAATAGATGTTTCAAAAGAAGCATTATCTTTATTTTCAGTCTAATGATCAAATCCCCTTAGAACCTGCTTATCATTCACATGGTGCTTTTTGTCACACAAAGAAAAATAAAATGTTTCACATATTCAGTATTAACTTTTGTTAATAATAAAAAGGAAAGTTGTTTTCCACTTTTTTTTGAAGAGAGAGGGACAGTGAGAGAGAAAAAGAGAGAAACAATCTTTATTTAGATTTTCATGAGGCCTTGGTTGCTCAAAGACTTTGCTGTGTACTTGGTGCTGGGGTTTGAACCCAGGTACTCATGCATGCCAAGCAAGCACTGTAACCACTGAGCCACCGCTCCAGCCCGTTTTCCACTTTTAATGTGCCTAACAATCATCTTTATAAAACAAATTCTCAGCAGCCCACCAGAGAGATCTGACACCATAGGTACTGGATGGCGAGTCCCACAGCTGGTAACCTGTGCTACAGGTGGGAGGATGAGGATGGTTTCCAGAGCGGCTGTGACAAATCAGGACCTGATTTTGGAACCAAAAAGCAAATGAAAAGGCATTGGTGTTCTCTGATAAGTGCTTTCTACTCACGGGTACTCAGTCAAAATTCAGCTAGGTCTCCTGTTCTATTACACCACAGGGTGGTTATAGTTAACAATAAGAGAAGAGAGAATTTTGAATATTCTCGCTACAAGGAAATGATAAATGTATTGATGTGATGGTTATGCTAATTATCTTGGTTTGACATATATCAAAACAGTACTTTAGACCCTTAAAATCAATGAAAATGTTTAAAAAATCAATTTAGCCTGAAGTTCACCACTGTCTCTGCAGGACATCACTGCTCATGAGCTATTCCCTTCCTCCTTCATTTCGTTTCCTTTGTGTGTTTTACTTTGGTTTTTCATAATATAATTAGTTAAATTAGTTTGGGCACCTTTAGTTTCCTCAGCGGGCCCTGTCTCTCAATTCAGGAGTAGTCACCAAATGAAACCACGAGGTCAAATGGGATAATAGTGACTGAAATCTTATTTTTGAATCTGGCCGACTTCTTCTGACTAAGAATGACTCTGAGTGACAATCTTATCTCCTGCTGTTTAGGGTACAGAAGTATTGACACTTCCATCTCTGTCTCCTGATTCTCAGTAATTTAGATTACAGGCCAACAGGCAGAGAGAACCTTTCTTCCACCTTTGCTTATACAGTGGCAGATTATTGACTGGGCTTCTCTCTTTCTTATAGGATTTTGCTAAAAGTAGCAAAGAATAGAATTCTTGTTTTTCCAGGCTCTTTCCCTACAAGTACAAGTTCAAAGGCACTTGGTGTGACTACCAATTGTTATTGGTTACCTTTCACTAAATGTTTTGCTACAAGACACTGTCCTAAACATACCAGCATATGGTGTGCACCTTTTTCTGCCTGTGGCCCAAACACCAGGACAGGGTAGCATAACTTTAGATTTCATTGCTCTAAAACCCCACCTTAAAACACTAACTCCTATTAATAATTGTTCAGACTATTTTTCCAGAAAGAAAGACCCATATTCAGTAGCTTGAATGGCATAGAAGTTTACCCAAAGTACATAATCAATATCAATTTGTCCAGGGAAGGTAAAAATTATTTATTATTTATTCCCTAGAAATACTTAGGGATTCAGGCCCCTTTCATTTATTTTTTTTATAACATCTTATCACTCCCTTACATTCTGTCCTTGATTTTGTCATATGCACCAGAAGACGGCTAATGGAAAATCCATGGTTCACCAGGCATGGTGGTATAGCCCTCTAATCTCAGGAACTCAGGAGGCTGAGGCAAGAGGATTTCAAGTTCAAGGCTAGCTCAGAAACTAAATAAAAATAAAATTAAAATGACTGCGGATATGGCCCAGGGGTAAAGTGCCTCTGGGTTCAGTCCCTAGCACTGAAAAAAGATAAGAAAAACAAATCAGAAATGGATCATATAATTTCCTAAATTACTGTCCATACACCACTGGCCCAAAGTGAACATATGGATACATCTACCCTAACAAAGACTAGGAGATATATGTTTCTGAGTTAACATGTTGTAACTCAAACTCAGATTGTACTATTACAGGGAATAAAGAGCAAATAAATGCAACAAGACAGTTAATACTTCCCCACCCCTAAAAACAAAAGTATCTATGAAGGATAATAAGAAAATTGAATGAAAAAGTGCATTTTTTCAATTTGCTAGGCAACTTCTAGTTTTTCTTTTTTTAAATACACTACCCATTACAGCTGAACTACTCCTTTCACATCCAGTTTTGTTGTGTGATATTCCTCCTACAGAAACTACAATGGCTTGACTAGATTATTTCCCCTTCCGGGCAGATTTCTAGTTCTCTAATAGCTACTTTTTCACTTGCCCTTCTTCAGCTCTAAAAAAGTTTTACTAAGCTCTAATTACACTCACCCATTCCTTCCCTTGTGCTTTTAACCAAAAATTTTGTCCCTAATATTTCCACCCATCCACCCATTCATATTTATCATCGTTATAACCTGATTTTAAATTTGCCTTCATAAAGTACCTTATTAACCACACAGTTTTCCGTTTCTTACATCATTGCTTTTCACCATGCTAATGTACTTTTTTTTAAAAATGCTACCCTTAATAATCTCAACCCATTTTTAATTCATGTACCATCTGCAAACTGAGTATAAGCTCTTCAAGGACAAGGATTCAGTGCGTGTGTGTTTTTTTAAAACCAAACCAAAATGAAGAACGGATATAAATATTCTTTGTTGATAACGTGTCCCTGCTGAGGGAAACCATATGTTTGAGGGAAAAATCACAGTGTTTGAAGATGAGCGCACAGTTCGTAGGTCTACCATTTAACTACTGTGTGATCTTGGACAAATAACCTGCTATTTTTTGGTTGCAATTGCTGTTATTCTAAGGATGAAATCTAACAGCTGTTGGCAAAGTTCTTTAAGGCTAAGTTTGGTGTCAAACAGATTACTAAGTTTTATCAGTTTTTTTTAAAGAGAGAGGGACAGTGAGAGAGAGAAAGAAAGAGAGAATCAATTTTATTTAGTTCTTCATGTGGTTTTCATTACTCCAACACTTTGTTGTGTACGTGGTGCTGGGGTTTGAACCCATGCACCATAGCCGCTGAGCCATTACTCTAGCCCCAAGTTTTATCATTTCAATACATAATAATACATTATTTCTGTATAAAATTTTATCTTATTTACAATTATTTTGCAAGTAATTTTTTGTAATGGTGTCAGAAAGCATTGTTTGTACCTATCAATTGCTATTAACAGTAGACTAACTTGTAAAGATAATGCTTAACTGTTTCTCTATGGGTTTCTATAGCAATAAGCAATAAGAAAAAAAATAATTCACACATTAATTCTATTAAATAATACATTTTCTATTTCTCTTACTACATGAGATATCATGGGTTTAAACAAATACAGCATAAACTGTGACCTAACATCCAGAAATCTCAGTATTTGTAAAAGTAAATGTGAACTAATTCTATATACAGTTTATACAAATTCAACACTTTTGTGCAGAATAATTTATGTAAAATGATATGTCAAGATTATTTAATCTCTAATATTCCCTTCAGCAGTAAAATCTTATGATTTACCTGCCAACAGCAAAAGTTTTCTTACGTTTTTAAACAGTAGTACTATATAATCACATTACCTTTTTAATGTTTTTATTAGTGCATTAAAATTATACATCATAGTGAAGTTCATTTTAACATAAATGTACATTCATGTAATACAATTAGTTCTGTTTAAATCCCTAGTACTTCCTATCCCCTTCCCTTCTCTCTCACCTTGCTCTCCTTCCTCTACTCTATTGGTCATTTTCTATTTATTGTTTTAATTGGTGCTTTATAGGTATACATAAAGGTGAACTTCACTGTGGTACAATCATATATGTGCATAGCACAATTTGGTTAATTTCCTTACCTTTTCTATCCTCCTTCTTCCTCATCTATCACCTACTTCTGATCACCCTACTCTCTTTAAAAATTCTTTATTTCTCTCTAGCTTCCACATATGAGATAAATTATTTGACTTTTGACTTTCTGAGTCTGATATTTAACTTAGTATGTTGTTCTGCAGTTCCATCTGCAAATAAAACCACATTGATATTTCATTTCATTCCCGTTAGAGTAGCAATCTTCAAGTATACAAATAATAATAAATTCCGGTTAGGATTTTGGGGAAAGAAGTCTATTCATATTATTGTTGGTAGGATTGCAAATTAGTGTAACCACATTGTAACAAACATTATGCCGATTCCTCCAAAGACTAGGAATTGAGTCACCATGTGCCCCAGCTATCCCATTTTTAAAGTTTTTATCTAAAATAACTAAAATGAGCACACTACAGTGATACATGAAGAAGATTAATGCTTATAGCTGCACAATTCCCAATAGTCAAATCTTGGAACCTGCCCAGGTGCCTAACAGATGAATGAAGAAAGAAAATGTGGTATACATAAACAATGGAATTTTAATAAGCCATAATAAAAAGATTGAAATTATCTTAAAGGAATTTTTCAGGTAGATTGATTTAAACCTAACACAAAATAATCTACATTTTTAAATTTATCTGTTTCAGATAAATATGCAAATATATCTTACCCATTACATTCTTGATCTTATTGAATCTTCTAGAAATGACAAAAATAACTAGCCAGACTAGAGATGAAGTTTGACATTTCTATGGACTTTTAATTGGGTTTTTAATACACTAAAAATAATGGCTCTTTGTTAAAATGAAATTTGCATACCAAAATAAAAATACAAAATATTGATATTTTATTTTCCTTTCCACTTATTTATAAGGAATATTTCTAAGAAGCCAAATTTACACACCTTCACATATGCTCCTGGAGATTTTACACTCCTCTATAGAACTTTCTGGTCACAGATCTCAAGTAAATAAAACTGGGCTTTTTTTTTTTTTTTTAGTACTAGAAATTGGTGTCTTATAGAAAGTGAAACAATGCTGACAAAACATTAATAATTGTATTTTAATTGATTCCCATCAAGAAACCTTGATCAGATGGCTAAATAGTTGCTAATATTTATCAACCCAGCACTAAACTCTTTCATGGAATGTTGTCTGTTTGCTATTGCAAACCTGGTCTGTCATTGACTCTAGTTCTCTAAGAAATTTATTAATTTAATCAGAATTAAATTCTGTTCCCTGTAATAAAAGAACCCCAATTAAGCCAAGAACATTTTTGTCTTTCACATGGAAGGATTAAAAGAAAAACAGCAGTTGATGAAAGCCCTAAAGGAAATAGTGGGCAAACCCGAGGAAGGTGTTTCCTCAAGACCTTATGAAGATATAGCTAATTCAGAGCTAAATTGGATTAAAAGAATGAGTCCTTACTCTGGGAAAGCTTAGGGCAAATGTTTTCCTGGAGAAGATTCCATTTTAAGAAAACTAAATTTTGTTTTTAATATAGATGATCTATACTGCAGTAAGACAGCAAAATATTACCATAGGCATATCATCATAAAACTGAACACTAAAGGAAAATCGAAAACCTTAGAAGCAGGCAAAAGGGAGAAAGGAAACTTTCAAGGAATGAAAAACAATACTAGCTAGTGATTTGTTAAAGCAAATGATAAAAAAAATAAAAGATAGAGCCACTGCATTGTTAAAACCTGAAAAACAAATTTCTTAGGCTTGAATTCTATTTTCATGGAAAATATCTTTAAAATTGAAGATGAAGTTTTGGTTTATAGTTAGGATGTATATAGAAAGTTTCAAGAAGCCATCAACTGCACTCTAACACAGGAAAATCTGGAAAAGCTACACCATAGCTTCTTGAATATTTCCAAAAGCTAAGGACAAAAAAGCAAATGAACTAAAATGCAGAATGTGCAACCCCTTTCCAAGAATTAAAATTCACAACAGTTTATATCAATGGAGAAGCCACAGAAAGAAGAAAATTTTGCTATAGAGTGGGATATGGAGAAACCAGTTAAAAATTAACATGTTTTGCTTGAGTTACATTTGCTGGTTCAATGTATTGAAATTCAAAGACTATTGGTCTCAGAGAAAGATTGCTTTAACTGTCCTTTACTATATTTAGGACTTCATTGATGGCTTGGGAGCCTTGCAGTATGCTGGGGGCAGAGGGTTGATGGTAGGAGAACTGAGAAAATTATTCTGAGCAATTCTGGACAATTGGTTGTCTCTGGTAGTAATATTGAGATGTGAAATTGAAGGATAATATTTTCTGTAGAATTTCCTTCATAGTGTCATTTTATTTTTGTATGAATTACATTGACAACAATAATAATTCATTTAGGAAAAATGTATCTAGCACTTTTATGAACTTGAAAGTATGCTATAATTTTCTGAGTGAGTCAACACATGATGGACTGTTTTAACTTCCACTTGAACTTCATATATAAACAAAGCTGTTCCTTTAATGCTTTGTTTTCAATAGTTAAATACCATTAGATCGGATTTCCTATTCCTAACAGACTCTTATTTTCATTTTGAAAATTAATTTGAAAATTAAATATCAATTTATAACAAATGTTAGGATATGACTTTGTTTATGTTGGAGGCAGGACAAAATGCTTATTTCTTTTGGCTATTGAGATGGAGATAAACTGAAATGATTCTTCCTAAAGAATTGCTACCATTTAAACAGAAGTGAGACATTCATAATAATCCTCAAGACTCCCTTACAGTCCTTTTTTCATTGATACATCCATTTGAATCTGCAGAGATTTGATTAAATAGGTGCTGTTATTAAGAATAGAAGAGAGATGCTGGGAACAATATCCTTTCGGGTTGATGAATAAAAGAACACTGAGTTTCCAAAGCTTCAAAAAATGTTGGAATGATGACCAAAAATATTTCATTTAAACCCTATATTTTCACTTTGTTATTGGGTCAGCATCTCTTTCATTATTCCCAAGTAAATGAAGAATATTCTAAAGAGCAATGTTGAACACACAGAGCTGTGGTATACGAATATCATGCAATCTGCCCAATATCTGTCTGTGAGATAGATATTACCTCTATTTTCTGATTGAGTAAACTTTATCCCATGATTAAATAACTAGCTCAAGAGCACATAGAAATCGTTGTTTCTCTGACAGCAAATCTATAACCTTTCTGTCACATTGTACCTCTGCCTTTTCTGCTCAGATGACTAATTTCATCCAAATACACAGTTTATGTTTAGTAATGCTAAATGAACTTGCTCACCAAAGGGTATGAAATACTTGAATCAGAAATCAAGGAGAATTTTCAGGAAAGATGAATGTGCCATGTTGGCCTGAAGAATTTCTTACCATATATGTTTGCACCTGGACTTTACCCAAAGTGAAAATATTCCTCATCCTGATATCGGTGGACTTAAGAATGACAGGGCTAAAATTAAGAGCTGTCAGAAGTCTCCAGGATTGTAAAGAGTTAATTTATTCTACCTTACAAAATAGCACTTATTTCTTAATAGCGACACTTGAGGATGCATCAAACTCATAAGTCCATACTCTTTGACAGTATTGACTATCAAGCATAGTGTTTTATGCTACCCTTACATCTGCTCTCCTGTTTTGTACTCATAGATTTGCTTCAGTGGAAGTTCTAATTCAGTGAGTCTGTCCTTTAAAGAGGAAACAGGTTTTTAAGACATATATTCTTTCCCCTCAAAGACGATGTATAGAAGTACTAGCAATATCAAATTTCATTTTGCTATTATTTTTTTTTGTTTCCCTTTAATTTTTAGTTCAGCATTTAGACCGTAGCATAGTTGAGTGATGACAATGGCAAATCTGATGGTCCACAAATGTCAGGAAGGTCATGTCAGAGGATTCATTTCCATGCTATCAACTACAACACTGATTATCCATGGTAACTGACATTATTAAAAGAGTTGAGAGAGAATAGATCAACTCAGCTAAAGTTCTAACAGACACAATCAGTTCTTTCAACATTGGAATGAAACTCATTAATTTTAATAAAAAACATTTCGTTCACCTCATGAAATGTTCCCAGTTTCTGTCATATTTCAAATCCAGTCAGATTTGTGATCTTAGGTTTCTTACCTCTGATAATTCATACAAGAATATCTTTCCTACATGTATCTTTGTTTTATCATTAATGAATTGCATCAGACTTGAAATATATGCCTTTACTATGTGTTGAAGCATCTGTTTGAAAATTTCCTCTTTTAAATCCAAAGGTGTAATATTTTTGCACACCCTAGTCCTCCAGAGGACTGTTCTGTCTCTAGTATGCTGAAAAGGTAACATTCTGCCAAGCAAACCTAATTTCATTTCTTCCAAAGTAACTCTAAGTGTTTATATTATTCGTTTCACATTTTTATGTCAATTTACTCCAGAGAAAAAGAATGAAGGTTTAAGGATACTGTTTAATATTATGCTATATTGCAAAAAGTTTTTGTTATAATTTTAAACCATTGAAAAAATTATTGTTATAACTGTAAATAGAGTAGCATAATCGTTATAATTCATGTTGTCTGTGTTGAAATCTTGGCTTTGCCATTTAGAGCAATGTGACCTTCGACAAATTGATGAATGTTATACCTTGGTTTCCTCATGAATAATGCAGATATTAATTGAATCTACCTCTTGTGGAGATAAAATATTTTAATTCATCTATGCAGGTATAGGGCCTAGAAGGCTCTGGCACACATTTAGAATTCAGGAAATTGTGGCAATTTTTCTTATTGTTCCGTTGTTGCTATTGCATTCTTGTTACTTGAGCACTCAGTATTCACATACCTGGAGTTTATATGAGGAATTCCCTATAACGATATGGAAGACCCTTTTAAATCATTTAGAGAAATAATTAGTAGGTTACTATAGAGTTTGAGCAAATCCTCACACATAGTTCCTTTTAAACTCTACTTACAAATTTTTCAGTGGTAATTAATTGCCTATCTATCTTTTCTACATTGTCCTTTATGCCATTTAAGTATGTACAAGAAAGTACTGGAATCTCTTGTGCGTGGAAGATTTTGAAACAAGCATTTTAGAAATTTCAAGTACATATGAGAAAAATTTCAGTATTATATTTTGGCAAATTTTCTGGTCCTCACCTCAATCAGGACTTGAGGGTCTTATTTAATATTTAATCACCTCAAGTGAAATTTAAATAGCTTTCTTTAGAGTTGAATGATTTTTGTTGCCAGAAAACAAATAGACAGTTTGGAATGGCTCATCGAGTGGGATTAAGTTGTGGACATTTCAATATTGTCTCTTTGACAATAAAACAGACTGTGAAGAATAGAATCCAAGTCACTGAGTTTTCAAACATTTATCAGAGTTGTGCAGAAGAAGTAAAAGATAGAAGCATACAACTTCCATATTTCCTGCTCCTTTACATATTCAAATGTTCCTATTGAACCCTACTATTCTTTTTAAATTTTAATTAAGTTTAATTAAGTTATTTCACAATCATAAATGCATATAAAGTAACAATATGATATGCATTTGGTCCTAAACCAGAATTACCCCCACTTCACTCATACTTCAGTCTCTTGATTCTTCTATATTTCTCCCCTACAATTGACATAAATATTTAGATAGTGAATTTTCCAGATTTAAATGATTGCAAAAGTATTATTTGGTTTCTCAGGGGCTGGGGGCAGGTAAAGAGTATGCTATATTTCTGACTGCCTCTCTAGATTCCTCCCTGTCCTCCCTCCAACTCCCCTCCTCTCCATCGCTTCTTTCTCCCCTCTCCCCAACTATGTATCTATGATTCACCCAGATTATGTGTTGTTATGCCTTTGTGGATCCAATACATGAGTTTAACAACCTTTCACCCAAACGTGGTTTTTGTTCTAGCCTCCACAAATGCGGGAAAAACATTGAGTATCTTGTTTGGCTACCTTCACTCAGCATGATTTTTTTCCATTGCCATCAATTTATCTTGAAAAAAATATATATTTATATATATATATATATAAATATATATATTTATATATATATTTATTTATATATATATATATATAATCTTTTGGATCCATTCATCCATTGAGGGGAATCTGGTTTGGTTCCATAATTTAGCTATTATAAAGGGAGCTGCTATGAACATTGATTTTGCTGTGTTGCTGTAATGTGCTGATTCTAAGACCTCTGGAAAATTACCTAGAAAATAGCTGATTTGTATTGTGGATCCAACCCTAATTTTTGAGGGGTCCCCACACTGTTTTGCAGGGTGGCTGTATCAGCCTGAAGTTCCACCAACAGTGTGTTAGTGCTTCCATCTCCCTGCAACTCTTCTAGCATCTATTAAGGTTTCTATTCTTCATTTTTTTCAATCTAACTGGAGTGAGTTGAAATAGTTTGACTTCCTCTCCTCCTATTCTTATCCCTTTGATTTACTTCTCTTGCCTGATTGCTTTAACTAGGCTCTCGAGGACTATTTTGAACAAAAGTGCTGAAAGCAGGCATGCTTATCTTGTCCCAAGTTTAGTGGAAATGCTTTCAGTTTTTCTCTGTTTAGTACTATATGAGCTGAGGGTTTGTCATATATGACATTTACATACATAAGATAAATTGCTTTGATCCCCAACTTCTCTAGAGTTTGGAGAATAAATGGGATGGGTACTAGATTTTATTGAAGGCTTTTTCTGCATATATTGAGATGATCATATGCTTTTTATTCTTAATTCTGTTTAAGTGATGAATCACATTTATTGATTTACATGTGTTAAACCAGCCTTGCATCCCTGGAATGAAGCCAACTTGATTGTGGAGTATTCTCTTTTTGATGTACTTTTGAATGTGGTTTCCTAGGACCTTATTAATGACTTTTTATTTTTACATTCATGCTCATCAAGGATATTGGTTTCTAGTTTTCTTTTCTTCCTGTGTTTTTGTTGGGTTTTGGTACCAGTGTTATGGTTGCCTTGTAAAAAGTGTTTGGGAGAATTCCTTCTTTTTCAATTTATTGGAATATGTAAATAAGGAGAGGTGTTAGTTTCTCCTCATAGATGTGGTAAAACTCAGTGGGGAAATCATCAGGTCCTGGGAGTTTCTTACTTGGAAGGCTTTGAATTGCTATATGGATTTCAGTGCCTTTGATTGCACTGTTTAGGATTTCAATATGGGCCTTTGACAATTTGGGGATGTTGTATGTATCTAGAAATTTGTGCATGTCTTCCAGATTATCGAATATAGAGGAGTGTAGTTTTTCAAAATGTTTTCTAATAACCCATTGGATTTCTGTGAGGTCACAGAGACTATTGCTCCCTTTTCATTGGTGATTTTGTTGATTTCCTTCATTTCCCTCCTTCTTTTAATGAGATTGGCTAGGGGTCTGTCAATTTTTTTTTATTTAGTTAGTTTTTTGAAGAATCAACTATTTGTTTTTTTTTTATTGTTTTTCTTTTATCTTTTTATTTTGCTTTCAATTTCATACATTTCAGTTGTGATCTTGATTATTTCCTATCTTCTGCAGGTTTGGGGATTAAATTGTTCTTCCTTTTGTAGGAATATGAGGTGGAGCATCAGCTTATTTATTCAAAATTTCTCCTGAATTTGAATGTAGGCACTAAGTGCTATAAGATTTCCCCTTAAGAATGTTTTCATGGGAGTCCTGCAAGATGGCAGCTTGAAGACAGATGCTTCCCCAGCGGCTCTGAGACTGGACAGAAAATCCCCAGTTCATTCCCAGTTTTTTGAGGTGCATTTGGGGGAGTAGTATCTTGAAACCCTAGTCCTAATTTGCTCAGTTGATTTGAGGACCAGAGACTTGGGAGTAATGAGTGGTTTTCTATTTTTTTCCATCCGGGCTTGGACAGGGTGGGTAGCCGCTGCCTGGGAGTGAGGGAGGAGTCTAACAGCCCGCGATCTCATCCCCATGGAAAAGCCGCTGTGCTTTAAATATATCACTATTGCGGTCTCTGTTCACCTGCCACTGACGCATGGCTGGTTGGCGAGTGGAGTGGCGGAGGATTCCAGCACCCTGCACTCGCAGCAGCAGAGAAGTCATAGTGCTTTAACTATAGCACCACTGAGGCTTTGTTTACCTGACGCTGGTGTGCGGCTGCTACGAGTGGACCAGCAAACAGTGCTGGGTCTGAACAGAGCGTGGAGAAACAAGGGAATTTATCCACCCTGCCAGAAAAGCAGAAGTGCAACTATTTTGTTTTGGATTATATTCCACCGGAGGAAGGGCTGCGGACAACAGGGACCGAGGCTGCGAGAGGCTGCA
Source organism: Aplodontia rufa (assembly GCA_004027875.1). Lineage (NCBI taxonomy): Eukaryota > Metazoa > Chordata > Mammalia > Rodentia > Aplodontiidae > Aplodontia > Aplodontia rufa. The sequence goes on along the minus strand of PVKS010031421.1, from coordinate 551 downwards.
GAGGGCGGGGCTGCAAGCAGCCGCAGCTGCCACTGTGAGCTGAACTGACACAGCAACCCCGTGCTCAGTGCTCTGAGACCGTACTTTATAAAAACAGCATTGGGGCAGCATCGGAGGAGCGCAGCTTCAGCCACCGGCCGAGCTCATACACTGTGGGGGAGCAGAGCTGTGCTGGGAGTCGGCCCGCTGAGAAGCCCAGCGGAACTTGTGGCTCGGCCGGAAAGCCGGCTGCCATTCTGAGCCCCAGGAGACAGCTCTTTCTAGCTTTTTAGAGCAGCCTAGGAAAAGTGCACCAGGAAATCACTACAGGCTGCAGTCTAATCCAGGAAAAGAAGGCCTAGGTCAGTCAGCCCCAGAGCCCACCCTTCTTAGGAGGTCTTCAGTTTGTGGATTAGGGGGAGCAACTCCCTGCCCTGTCCACTCCTCCTAACCAGGAGGAGCACGTCTTTTGCCACAAGAAACAGTGTATGCCTCTCCCACCAGAGGGAGAATAGAAATCAGCCAGGCTCCCTGCTCATTAAGCCCTCTGGCTGCAGCTCCCCTGAGAAGCT
>PVKS010031420.1:0-23443 GCA_004027875.1 Aplodontia rufa | reverse complement strand
GAGGGTTGATGGCTGTCACGGTGTGCCTCTCACCCATGCCGCTTGAGGCCCGGGCCATGTGGACCTCTGCGGCTGTCCCTTAAGTGCTGTCACCACCTTAGTGTTCAGTGTGGTTCTGTCCCCTGTGAGTCCATCCATACTGCTGTGCTCTTACAAAAAACACGAACAGAAATACCGCGGAGAAGCGACCAACACGACCGGCAGCGTTGCCACCCGGAAGCAAAGGACCCGTGCTTGTTTTGCCGTGAGTGTGTCTTCTTACTAACACGCGTCCTCCTGCTTTCGCCTGTTCCGTGCATTTCCCTCTGCTGTTCTCGCAGCCGTGTGCCTGGTTGTTTATCTCTCTGATTTGCTCTTTGGGTCTTTATTATTGAATTGTAGATCTTTTCCTCTTAAGTCCTTGCTATAAATGATCTTTTATTTTGTATACTTTGCTGTTGTCTTTTTTTTTAAGGGAGAAAGGGAGAGAGAGAGAGAGAGAGAGAGAGAATCAATTTTATTTAGTTTTTCACGTGGCTTTCGCTGCTCTGAACCTTCGCTGTGTACGTGGTGCTGGGGTTTGAACCCGTGTCCTTGCGCAGGCCAGGCAAGCGCCGTAACCGCTGAGTCACTGCTCCAAAGTTTTTAGTTGTTTAATTGTTATCAAACTATTAAAAGTTGGAAATTCTTCAACAGCCGGAACTTGGTTATTTTGTTTTAGTTTCCTCTTTTCTGGGATTCTAAATTGAGCCCTCTGTCTAGAATTGATTTTGAAGTGTGTGCCAGGGCAGACTCTGTTTAGCCAGCAGAGAGAGCAGGTCACAACGCCCCTAGTGGGTTCTTCCCGTGCCCCTGGTCCTGGAAACTTCTCCCAGCTCAGGTGCATCTGGTGGCTCAGTCGGCTTGCGCTCGGACCCTGCCGACTGCATCTCGCCCCCTTCGTGTGGGTGCAGCCGCGGTTGTGTCTCCTCTGAACCGTTTCCACACTCACTGGTACCTCTGTGTGATTGCCGGTTCGATGCTGAAGTCATCTGTCGAGTGCTGAGACTGCTTCATAGACGTCTTTTAAAGCGCAGCACGTGCGGTGCTTCTTACAGGATAACTGGTGAGCTGTGATGAATAAGCAGCAGCAGTGGCAGACCCCGTCCTGGGCTCCCGTTGATGAAGAAGCCCCTCTTTTCAGTGGCTGTGGAGCAAGGTACACTCGGGTCTGAGGTCGAGCTCTGACCTCCTGCTCGACTTTGGACCTGTTTTCTCGTCTGCACAGTGGCTCACCGTGCGGGCCCTGAAACCCCTGCCTAGTGGCTCTCCTGTGGCTTCACACCTGGCACGGACTCCCTCCTCCAGGTCTCTGGGGCACAAGAGCCCCTTGCGATGTGCAGGCCTGGAGCTGCTCCAAGCACTGGGCCTCATTTGCCTGCTCGGGGCGAGTCAGGCAGGGAAGTGGACTTTACCTCTTCAGGGGGAAGCAAGGGGTACAGGTGTGTGGGTGGGGGCCCTGCAGTGTAAACAAGAGCTGCTCGCACTCCAGCTGCTCCGAGCGGGAGGAGGCCTGTTAGGGCTGAGCTAGGCAGGGCAGGAGTGGCCTGCAGGGCCGGGGACAGAGCTGGGTTTGGTGTGTCCTTGGGAGTCCTTTATGGATGAATATGATGATAACAGCGGTAAGCTGGACAGAGCAGGGCCCGGCTGTGAGCGTGTGGATACAACTGGACCTGACTGTGGCCCCTGGCACTTGGGGCTGGGCCTTGTACACCTGGGTCATCGTCAGTCGAAAGACACTTTCCCGCCCATTTTCTCCACAACATTAGCAGGAAGAGCAGCTGCTCTGGTTAAATGCTTCTAGCACTGTGGGGAGGCTTAGAGCAGTCTGGAGCTGTGGAGGCTGGAGGGCTGGGGAGGAGCGGCCTTGGCTGAGAATTGACGGTTTCTGTCCCGTCAGCCACGCTGGGAGCTGCCAGGCCTTGGAAAGAGCTGTTTATCATTTCCAGTTTGCATTTCCCCTAATGCGTCTGCACCCCTCCGTAGTGCCCTGCCTGCTCACTTAACAGAGGTGGCAGGTGGACCCTTGTGAAGGACGCGGTGCGGCACTTTCTGAGCCTCACGTGCCCAGAGGCCTGCTTCGCTCTGACCTGAAACTGTCGGCACTCATTTACCTTTAATTGTTTTTAGAAATTCTGTTTCTGAGCCATAGCTTAAAAAAACTCTGGGGTTTCTTTATTCCTTTCCTTTTTAAATCTTTTTCCTCCTTTTTGCTTCAGTTGAATGCCGCAAGATAGATTCATTTACTCAACTTAGAATCTGGAAAGGATGCTCCCTTCACGCCCCCATAGGTGGTGTGTGCATGTGTGCGTGTGTGTGTGTGTGTGTCCTCCCTTGTGTTTCTTTCTTTCAAGAGAGAGGGACAGAGAGAGAGAGAATCAATTTTGTTTAGTTTTTCATGTGGCACGTTGCTCCGACACTTCATTGTTTACGTGGTGCTGGGGTTTGAACCTGTGTCCTTGTGTATGCCAGCCCAGCGCAGTAACCACCGAGCCACCACTCCAGCCCTATCCTCCCTTCTCTTGTACAAAGCAGGGAACTACTGCTGAAGGAGAGTCTACCCTGTCACTTAAAAATATATATATTTCCAACCCTAACAGAGGGCCAGGTCCGCCTACGCTACCTTGAAGCTGGAATACCTCGCAGGGGGAGCTGAGCCTCCTGGAGTTTTGGCTGAAGATAATCACCCTGTTCTTGGCAAAGCAACTCTTATAACCCAGGGGAAAACTTCCTGTGTAACCACGGAGCCAGCAGGCAACCCCTCCAAGACTCAAAACTGTCTTGGGGAATATTCCAAAATGAATGTCTGCAGGAAGCAGTCTGGCAGAGAAGGCACAGGGCTGTGTTGACCCGGAGGTGCCTGACCACAGGGACTGTGGCACAGGGCTGCAGGCTGACAGCGGCGCTCTCTGCCTCCCATCATGCTCCTGAGGAAAGCCAATGACAGGCGCGACTGTCTCCCAGAGAAGGACCGTGTGCACAGTGCTGGGAGGCCATGCTATGGAGCAGGCAGAGCCTGGATTCTGAAAACGGCCCCAGCAGGGCTGGCAGGACAGGCGCGGGGACTCAAATGCTGGAGTAGGTAGTTTGTCCCCAGCCTGCTCTGTGCGGGGACTGAGCTAATGAGGTGTGTGGCTCTTCCTGTGGGAACTGCAGAGCTCAACCAGAGGAAATTGAACCACTCAGCAAAGTGTGCTTTTCCCTAACGATGCGAGCTGCACAAGGGGCCTCATGCATCTCTGTTTCCATCCCACGTCTCATTTTGCAAGGTCTGAGGTTGCTAAAAATGATAGCACTTTCCGAAGATGAGCAGAGAGGCTTGATGAGGAGGGAATCAGAGCAGAGTGCTGGGCTGGGTAATGCACTTGACCCCAGCCGCTCTGAGAGTTTGAGCCCTGATTAGCAAATCAGGAGAGACAGAAGAGCCCTGTGTTCAGGATGGTGTCGTTTAAGCGTTGGGGTACGGGTGCTGCTGCTGTAATTATGGTAGGAAATAAGCGATACCTTTGATCATAGAAAGGACAGAGACAGAACTAGGGGAGGGAGGAATTCCTCTTGTTCATTCAGAGACCGTTTCTCTGCCAAGTATTGTGTGGGGCTCTGGGGACACAGAAGGAAAGAGAGGCACCAGCTGCCTCCAAAACAGAGCAGAGAGCTATGACGCCCACCTGCAGAGGGAGAGGAGGCGATGAGGGAGAAGCACCTGATATTGGGCTGGAGTCCAGGAGGGCTGCCTGGGGCTGGGGCAGGTGGGCACAGGAGGCCTTGGGCAGGAGGCAGGGCATTTGGGGCAGAGAGCAAAATTCATGTGAAGTGAGGGTGGCTTCCCTGGTCTAGGATACGTGGTGTTGGCTGTGACAAAGGAACAGACAAGGCTGCAGAGGTGACATTGGGGCCCAACTTGGGTGCCACACAAAGGAGCATGAACCCAATCCTGAGAATTGTGGAGAGGCAAAGAGATGGTGTAAACAGAGGAGAGACTTGGTCACATCCATAGTTTTAGATCATTCTGGTGGAATGGGCTGAGGTTGCAGGGGACCAGGTGCCCTGTACCCTAAAGGTGTCTGAGTCTCCAAGATTTGGTGAAGACGTGTGGAGTGGCCTATGACTAACTCCTGGTGAGGGGATGGTGCCCTTCGGTGCAGGTTTCTGATTCAGGCATGCTGGATTGGGGGGCTCAGGACCTCCAGGTGAGGACGTCCTGAGAGGTGGATCCCTGCGTGAGGCCCTAGGCTGCAAGTTTGGCTTTGGGAGTAGCCAGGGTCCTGCTGGAGATGGGGTATTGGCTGAGGTCACCAGGACTGGTTTATGTAGAAAGAACAGTGAAGGGCAGGTGCCTTGGGGCGTCTTGGAGATTAGAGAAAGAGTAGAAAAGGGCAACCCGTGCCCCAGAATGCCTGGCCAGGACCTCTCAAGACGAGCAAGAGCAGGTGCTGGGTCGGAGACAGCGCGAGTCCCAGGATCCACGCACACGGCAGGTAAGTAGGGAAAGGGCTGAGGGTGTGACATAGCACAGGAATGGTGGCCAAGCAAGGTCAGTCTGGGAGTGGCCAACGATTGTGGCCACACAGAAGAGGGGCAGGAGCAGCAGAAGGGGGCACGTGGAAGCCAGGAGTGGGTGAGGCAGAGAGAAGAAGGTGGTGATTGGTGGAGAGGAGACCCAGGGCAGCAACACAGAGAGAGGAAGATGATGATTGGGGGAGAGGGAGAGGCAAGGCAGAGAGCAGCAGATGGTGATTGGTGGAGAGGGGACAGGGGTTTCCTTGAACTGGGGGATACTCAAGCCTTTTTTTCCCTACGTGAAAAGTTGGTGGCGGTAGAGGAAAGATCCGGAGGAGAGTGGAGGACACCCTGGGTGGGGTGGGCTCACTCTGACTTCCTGGACCCGCTGCTGTTGGGCTTCCGCAGTGGCAAAGCGTGCAGGTGGGCAGGGGCGGGCGCCTCTCGCCTTGGTGAGAGCTGCGGAGAAACAGGTGGTCCCGGGCTTCTGACCCGGTGGCCTGGGCGGAGCCCGCGAAGTTGCGCGCCTAGCAGCCCCCGAGGACACACGTGCAGCTGGACCTCTCCCGTGGCATGGAGGGCGCCACTGCCATGGGGGAGGTGAACCCGAGGAGCACGGCCAGGCATCCGCACAGCATCCGGCCTGCACCCGAGAGTGCTGCAGACCTGGAACTTCTCTGATCACAGTGACAAGAGGGTCAGTGGCGGGAGTGAAAGGGTGGAAGGTCAGGGGGCCAGGTTGACCCAGAGCTGGGGTCTGCGGGGCTGGTGGGAAAGGACCGGGGGTCTGGGTGGAGGGGAGCGTGGTTGAAGAGAAGGGCATGGTCTGAGCCGGCCGGCAGAGTGTGCAGCCAGGAAGGGCTGGTGGACCGGCTGAGCTGAGTGGGGGCGCCTGGAGGGGCACGGAGGGAGAGCGGAACCCAGGGAAGGGGGCGTCTGGCTGTGGAAGCTGAGAAAGCAGCAGCGCCGCAGCTCTGGGCCACGAGGAGGAAAGTCACGGGAGTGTGGTGACAATTGCACTGCAGTGCCCGGACTCGGTGTCCCTCCAGGCACCCCGGGAATGGGCTGGAAGCTCCGAGGCAGTGATGGGAGCGAGATCGCAATGACAAGGCCCCCACTAGGTGTGACCGGTCAATGTGGTGTGCACTTCCCTTCTAAAGTGAAGGGCAGTGTGTTGGGGTTCCCCAGGGACACAGAAGCAGGGGTGTGTGTGACAGGGACAGAGAAGCAATGGGCTTGCTTTCCACTGTGGTGAGAACTCAGGTCGTGAGGTTTTTACCGCACCCCTCAGTGGAATGAAATACCAGGCAGCCGCCTCCCCATCTACCCCAGGCCTTTTCATCTGATAAACTGAAGCTGGGCTCTCCCTGCCCCAGCCCCCACAGCCCCTTTGCACTCTCCCCATGAATGGGACTGCCCTAGATCCTCATGTCGTGGAGGGGGCTGTGGGTCCCCTTGGGACTGACTGGGTCCACTTAGCTCATGGCTTCCATGCTGCCTCCCAGGACAGTGCTCCTCCCTCTGAAGGGCTGGATCATGCTGGGTATGGAGTGTGTCCACGCAGGCAGTATGAATAAGGACAAGGGTGTTGTCCAGACCCTGTGTCCTCGTGTGCACATTGGGATGTGGAGCTCCTGGATCATGGGCTAATACTGCTTCCCTCAGGAGCTGGTGTCCAGACAGTGGCTGTGCCATCTTACTCCTCACCCATGGTGCACAAGTGTCCCAATCTCCACGTCCTCTCCAACACCCATTATTTGTTTTTGATAGTGGCTGTCATAATGGGTGTAAGGTGTGTGTCATTGTACCTTTTATTTGCATTTCTCTAATGATTAATGATGCTGAGCAGACAAAATTATTTTAAGGAACTGGGTGACGTGATTATGAATGCCGTCATATTCAAAATCCCAGGGTCTTTGGGCAGGTGGACACCTGGGGAAGAGCCGGTGTTGCCGTTCCAGTCTGAGGATTGTCTGTCTGATGGCAGAAATCCCTTTCTCGGTGACCTCGGTTGTTTTTCTTTTATGGCATTCAACTGATTGGACAAGACCCACCCACATCATGGAGGCCAGTCTGTGTAATCCAGGTCTACTGACCTGCATATCAGTCTCATCCAGGTTAATATCTGACCAAATATCTGGGCACTGTGGCTCAGCCAAAATGACACATCAAATTCACCATCACAGGCAGTTGGATTTTCTTGGTAACTGACACCCTAGCAGTCTCCAGTGAGTCAGAGGGAGAAGAAGCGAGATGGTGGCAGTAGTATGCCCTTGGGTCACAGAGAGTGTCCCAGTGCCTGCACTGGCATGAGGACAGAGTTCCTGGCCGTTTCCAGGCTCCGAGGCGTGGGACTTTTGAGGTAGCCTGCAGAGGAGCCCCCGTTTCCCCTGGTGGGTGGGCTGGTGTGGCATGGAGGGAGATGCACCAGCCCCGTCCGTGGCACACTGTATCAGCAAAGTTTGTGGAATTCAGGGCACAGCCAAGAGAGACACCCACCTTCGCTTGAACCTAGAAGCCACCTTTGGAAAAGTGGCCTCTAAGTGGCCACACTGTCTTCCATGGGTGGCGCCCTCTGCCTTCTCCCCTGAGAATGGGGGGACACACTCTGGGTGTCTGGGGCCAGCCAGCCAGGGTGTGGCCCAATGATAGACAAGCGTGGCCATCAGGGCCCAGGGAGAAGGTGCACTCAGGAAGGGGACAGCGGGTTTTATTCCCAGTTTGCTCAGATGAGCCAGGCATTTAGAGGGCAGGTGCTCCAGGACCTGGGTCCGTGTGGGAATGGATTTGATGTCGTGGTCACAGAACGAGCCCTCACCCCCACCTCTGCTCAGCACTGGAAGGAGAGGGCGTGAAGGTGGGGCTGTCCCACCCTGCCGTCGTTCCCAGGGGTTTTCGCATGAGTGCCACTGTCCTTGGGATGCTCGAGGTGCTTTGTGATTCAAGCAGTCTGTCCACGGGACGCCCATGCTTCCTGCCTCTCGCTTCTCTCCATCTTATTTTCTGGAGTCCTGAGAGCTTGGGGATGGCTGGTGCCAGGAGAGCCCTGGACCTTGTCGTCTGTCAGGACCCTTCACCAATGTGACCTCATACATGTTTATGGAACATCAGGAACTGGAAAGGTACCAGCCTGGCATACTCTCAGAGCCTGATGCGAGCCCCTGAGCAAGCCTGCAGAGATTCCTCTGCACGGTGACGGAGAGCCTCTGCTCAGAAGAAGCCTAATTGCCTGGCTCTGCCTCTTCTTTTTTTTTAATTCAGAAATTTATTTGTTGAACAATCAAACAAGCTTCTAATGAAATAATATATATATAAATTCTGAAAATTAGATTTACCCCAATTACCCACCGTTATCCCTCCCCTCCTCCTTCCCAATACATCTCTACAGATGCCTCAGGTTGTATGACATCACACCTTATCCGGATTTAAAACATGAGAATTGACCTCCTTTCTCGGTGGCCAGGGTCTAGCTCCAGCCTCCACAGATGAATGAAGACATGCGACCCTTGGTTCTCTGGGTTGTGCTGACTTCACTCAGCGTAATTTCTTCCATAGCCATCAATTTACCTTCAAAGGCTGCAATATCATTGTTTCTAATTGCTGAGTAGAACTCCATGGTATATATGTACCACAGTTTTTGGATCCATTCATCCAGTGAGGAGCATCTGGGTTGTTTCCATAATTTAGCTATTGTAAATTGAGCTGCTATGAACATCGATTTCACTGTGTCACTGTGGTGTGCTGATTCTAAATCCCCTGGAAAAATACCCAGAAGAGGAATAGCTGGCCCTGCCTCTTCTTGACCTTGCAATTGCCACCGAGGGTCCATCTCTCAAAGCCAGCTGCCGCTCCTCCCCCACATCACCCCCAGTCCCAGTCGACCTCGGGCACTCAGCTTTTCCTCCATCATCCCAGCGTGCTTGCGGCTGCTGGCAGGCCTGGAGCTGGGGCAGGGTGAGATTGGTCCCTTTGTTAGTGTGGGGCAAAGACTGAAGGGCATCAGTGCACCTGGGAGCCAGCCATGAGCTGAGCAGCCGGGAAGGACCGCAGATTAGGTGCACAGTGACACCCACGTAGGCTGAGGGACCCTGGGAAACCCAGGCAGGCCTTAACAGGGCCTCACTTTCAACACGACCCAGTGAACAAGGACTGCACCCTGGGCTTGGGCCCAGTAGGTACCTGCCCTGCTGTCCTGAGCACATAGTGCTACCTTTCTCTCCCAGATCTGCTGTGGTCCTGGATCTGCCCGACCCCTAGGGACAGTGGGCTGCAGGAGGGCAGCAGGCTGTGGTGGCTCTTTGGGCGGCAGGACCCTTGCGAGGTCTGGGCTTGGCTATGGGCAGACTTGGCCTATCTCAGCTTAGGTCGTTCAGTTAAGGGGGTTCTGATAACTCCTCGGGGGACCCAGCCCAGGAGACTTGCAGCCAGGACAAGGAGGGCTTTGCCCTCACTCCCTGCAGCTGGCTTCTGCTCACCCACATCATACTTGAAGGGAATTGCCCTGGCCTGGCCTGGCTCAGGAGCACCTCCCAGGAAGACTTAGCCCCAGGCTGTGGTGCAGTGCAGGTAGCTCAGAGAATGGTCCCCTGCCTGGGGCTTTTAGGGCAGAGAGGAAGAAACTGAGGCTCATGGAAACGGACAGCTCAGCTACTGCCACTGGCCAAGAAGCAGTGGGTTGGAACTGTGAGGGGCTTGTGGCCAGAGTCCCTGCTCTGTGCCTGATGCTTTTCAGCCCTGCTGTGTGGCTCAGGTGAGCTCCCCCTCATGGCCCAGGTTTCCTTGTCTGTGGACCGGGCTTGGTGACACTGCCTATCTCTTCAGGCTGTGCTGTGCATTTGTGGGAGTTTCTGGCCTGCGGCCTGTGCTATGTCAGTCTTGACTGTCACCATCATCTGCAACCCACTGGCGTTCCTGGACCACGCTGCATCTGAATTCTTCCACAGTGCTGGGGGCATCTTCTCTCTCCCATCTTGTTACCTCTCATCTCACCACGCTGTGGACACACATGGTGTCCCCAGAGAGGTGCTGCTAGACCACAGGGTCTGGTTCTGAGTGGGGTGGCCTCTCGCGGGACCTGGATTCACGTCCTTCCAGGTCGACTGCGATTCTCTGCAGTGGCTTCCCGAGGGGGCCCTGCCTCCAGGCTCACAGTGCAAAGAGGTCAGGGGCGCTCTTGGTTAAGTGGAGCAGTGGCTCTGGACGGACTCACGGTGGTTACCCGGTCACTGGAGCTCGCGGAAGCCTCCAGGCAGAGGGGCGGATGGAGACCCCGTCGGCTGGCCACAGGCTCTGCTCTTCTCCATGCCAGCCGCTGCACAGGAATGTTTCTGCCTCGGCCTTGGAGCGAGGAGCCTGATTTTGCCTTCCTCCTCAGCCCCCCATGGGCATTGCTTGAATTGATCAGACCTTAAGTCAGCCTTTTTGTGCACCGGCCTTCTTCACAGGAAGCATTGCTGACTGCCTAGTAAAAGGAAATGCGACGTTTCTGGGACCAGGTCTGCGTCTGGGTTGCCACAGGGACGGCACCCAGCACCCAACACCCAGCACCCAGCACCCAGCAATGAACTGGAAGCATTTTCCAGTCTACGAGCCAGCCTCACCTCATTCCCAGGTGGCTTTGAAATGCGGAATCTGTGCTTTTGTCCTTCCAGGCTGTCCTTACTTACCTGGCTCTGCAGCCTGGGAGGCAGAGGAGGGGCAGGAAGTGCTCCTGAGTCTGGGTCCCCTTGCATAGAGATGGGGCAGGGAGCCAGGCTCTTAGCTGACCCCTCCCTTCCCTATGTCTGGCGCTGGGCACTGCACTGAGCCCGTCCGGTGGCACCTTCCCCTCCCTCCATGCTGCAGGACTGAAGGAGCATGCTCGCCCATCCATAGGTGCGGGACATTCAGACGTCATGTGTGGGAATACGCTGTCTGAGGGCCACAGTGGGACTCACCCGGCCTCCTCTCCCAGACACAGGAGCTGCACCTGCTCCATTCTCTCCACCGTGCCCGCTTCAGGCCCCTTGCTGAACTCATCTTCTGCCTGCTGGCCACCCTGTCTCTGATGAGAGGTCGTGCACGTGCCAGCCAATGCCTGAGTCCCACCTTACCGAGGATGCTTACTGTCCCTCTCCGGCACATTCTGAGCATGTCTCTGTATCAGCCAACAAACTAGGCTTGCAGAGTTGGTTTTTTTTTTTTTTTTTTTAAGAGAGAGGGACAGTGAGAGAGAGAAAGAGAATCAGTTTTATTTAATTTTTCATGTGGCTTTTGTTGCTCTGACATTCCGTGTATGTATGGTTCTGCATGTATGGTTCTGTATGTATGGTTCTTGCGCATGCGAAACAAGCCCCCACTGTAACTGCCGAGCCACCGCTCCAGCACCTTGGAGGCTTTTTTTAAAAGACCTACCCTGCTACACCTTAAAGACCAACAGAAATAATGCTGATTCTCGTGATAATGATCACTGGGTTCAATGGGGTCAGGGAAGGAGTTTGAGGACGCTGCCCCTGATTATGGTGACAGTGTAACTATAAACTAGCTCAAGAGTCTTTGCCAAGGTGTCTGCAATGATTTGCAGAGGTTGGCTGTGGTTCGTATCATCCTCTGGGACAGAGATCTGTGCTGTGCTTATCTGTCTCACAGAAGTTTGAGTTATGGGATGAGCTCTACCCCAAGAGAACCAGCTGGATAAGAGATGCTATTTCTGCTCTTTCTGGTGAGACTTGTGAAACCACTGGCTTGCTTGTCAAAATGAAAAAAATTTAACTGAATGTTTCATAACCTCCCACTGAGTACAGAACTGAAAGAGTTTTCAAGGTCGGGGGCCAGGATTGGTGACAGCTAAGTCCCCCAGAGCAGGCGGCACAGCTTTGAACAAAACGCTTCCTGGAATTCCTCCGGTGTCTGCCTCCTCTGTGCCTGGAGCAGGCTGGCTTTGTTTAGCAGTAAGTAAATGTGAATAAGACAGCAGAACCCAGAGGACCCTGCAGGGTTAGGGTCCTGGGCTCTGCTGGGCAGGAGCGTCCAGGTGGGTCCTGTGGAAGGACAAAGGCAGGCTGGACCTCATCAGACAGAGCATCTTCTCTTCAAGGGACCCTCGAAGGCTCTCTTCACTGGTCCTTGCAGAGGTTCTGGAGCTGGGCAGTTGGGATCGTTTGAGCCTTGTGCCGATGGAGGAGCTGAGGTGTGGTGATGTGAGTTATATGCACAGGGTTACACCCCTACTTCTTGCTTCTGAAGCCCCTGTAACTCTGATTTACTGCTGGCCACATTGACCTGGGGCAGCGTGGAGGACCCTGCTCCTGAAGGCTCCACATCTCCCACGCCATTGGGGGCTGACTTTGAGCTGCATCCCCCACTGCAGCCAGCCGCCGTTGCTGGGGTGAAGTCACTGTGCATGGTGCAGTCTGGTCATCTTCCTCAGTTGCAAGGACCAGAGGCCCTTAAAAAGTGGACCACAGAAGCCAGTCCCAGGAGTAAGCGTGGGGAGCAGGTGAGGCGCCACTGCTCCTCCACACAGGCCACGGAGGAATGGGTGGACCAGAGCAGCTGCCAGCCTGTGGGCTCTGGATGCCGGGGACCCCATGGAACCTCCCAGGCCCGCCTTCCTCAGATCACCACCCAGTCAATGAGATGATGCCCACCATGGCTCAGGGCTGGTCGATAGCTGTTGGAATCTCCCCACAGCCCCCAGCAGCGGATTTACAGCGACCGGTGGAAACGAGGCTGCGTGATGGATGGGTCCCTGCTCGGCCTCCTCCAGGAGACCCCAGTGTAGATTGTAACAAAACTTTTATTTTCCTCTGAAAATTGCCTCTGTGATTAATACGGCCGACACAGCCTGAGCTGTGGTACTTGTCCTGTGACTGAGGCTGAGGTGGAGCAAAGCCAGGGCTGCCTGGACGAGGACGGTGCCAAGCAGCGCAGCTGCCCAGATTCAGCCTTCCCTGGCATCACCTGTGGTGCCCCAGAGCGCTCCTGGGTCCCCTGTGGTAGAAGGCTCTTGCACTCTGTCCTCGCGCCTGCCAGGGTGCCGGGGCTCCGGGCTGCAGGGAGGCTCTGGAAGGGTTCAGGAAGTGGCCAGCGGGCAGCGCACTCCTCTAGGCCTGGGACCCTCTGCCTCTATTCTGATGATGGGCAGCTCCGGGCAGGCAGGCGGCTCTACAGCAGTGCCGGCCTTTGGATTCCTCCCGAAGTGGACCCTGGAACTCAGATTTGGGAGCAAACTGGGAGGTGGAAGAAGGACTGGGAAGGAACACGGTCCCCAAGGCCACAATGTGCAGGTTGCTACTGTGGGTGCTCCAGAGGTGAGGAGCTGGGTGCCGGTGCATCCTCTCCCCACAGGCTTTAGGGAGAGCTTTAGGGAGAGCTTTGGGGCTCAGGGTCCATGCGCAGGAGGCATGAAGAGTTCCTGTTCAGGATGTGCAGGTGCCTGGAGGGGAGCCAGGTCCAGGGGAAGCACAGACGGGGCTCGGGGAGGTGGCCCAGGCAGATACAGGTGCAGGTGGTGCATGCCCCTCCTTGGGGGTAACAGATCTGGGGAGTGGGCTGGATCTGTCAGTGCTCTCCTCCATAGGTCTCATTCTCAGTTCTTAGACAAGAGGAGGCCAAGAGGGAACCGGTGGTCCTTGGCTTGGTTCACCTCTCCGTCCAGCTGAGCTGTCTGCGCCTTCCTGCTTCCTCTGACTGGTTTCCTGTCCCCCTCCTCTAGGTGCAAGGAGCTCAAGTACCCCAAGGACCTGCCGCAGATCTCCATCATCTTCATCTTTGTGAACGAGGCCCTGTCGGTGATCCTGCGGTCCGTGCACAGCGCTGTCAACCACACCCCCACGCACCTGCTCAAGGAGATCATCCTGGTGGACGACCACAGTGACGAAGGTAGGCACTCGGTGCCAGCAGGGGCAGATAGCTGGGGCCAAGCTCCCCGGAGCACACGCAGGGGTAAAGGACCGGACAGACGCTGCTCAGTTATTCCTGAGTCTCGGGGGCTCAGATTACCGGGCCTGGATCTGGATTAATTCTCCCCTGCACGTTACCTAAAATGGAGGATGGGAAGGGCTGGGTTCCTTCCCCCACCGCCTCCCACCCGTTTCCACTATTCTTTCCCAAGATGTAGATTAAAATTCTGTCCTGTTTGGGAACTGTTCATCTTACATCAGAATTGTTCCCTAGGCCACTGTGCCCAAAATGATAGAAGGTCACATTGAGCGATGTGTAGGTGCTTTGGAATCCAGCACTACTGGGAGCAGTGGATCAATCGAAAATACGAAGCAAGCAGATATTGGGTGGCAATGACAAAATTCCTTGGAGGCACTGGAAGACCATCGGAGGTGTGTTGTGACAAAGTTGGGCATTGTGAGTTGTGCTTTTGTGTTGGCATCTGACCTACAAAATGCACTGTGCTGGCTGCGGCTGCGGGGAGAGAGCCCCACAGGCTCCTGACATCCAGGACAGGCAGGGGGAGCTGCCGAGCAGCTGAGCGGCCCAGCAGCCGCAGGACCCAGTAGAGGACACTCTGCTTTCAGGGCGCTGAGTGGAGGATCCCCCTGCCTGGGCTCTCGGTGGGAAGGGCGCGGAGGCAGCAGTATGGGTGTTTACAGCTGGTTATCTTCAGGAGCTCCAGCCCCGCCGCCCACCCCTGTCAGTCCGGGCGCTGCAGTGGCCTGGCCCCTGGCCCACCACCGTTCCAGCATCTTACCTTGTCCACGGCCATGGCTTGTGAGCGCTGCGCACTGGGGGACTTGTCACCTCTGCTCCTTCCAAGCCTGGCATCGAGGGTCTTCCTGTGAGGAGCTCTGACTTCCCAGCAAAGTCTCTCTCCACAGCAGCCCTCGTGCTGTTCGTCTTACAGCAGAATCTCCCTGGGGGCCGTTGCTGCAGACCCACGCTTCAGCAGTGCTTCCGGGTCCATCAGTGGGACCCCAACCTCCACACCTTCCATCTGCTGGCTGAAGTCCCACTCGCACCCCTATGTCCCCAGCATGTCACTTCCCCGAAGACTGGGCTGGCGTCCCTGTTCTCGGCCCCCTGAGCGCCTTCTCCCTACTGTGGCACTGATGAGCCGTGATTCTGCAGGGTCTTCTCAACAGGACAACGGGCCGGGTGGTGAGCCACCCAATGAGGGGATAAATGCTGATGCCCAGGAGTCTGGGGTCAGCCGCCTGCATCGCAGGGAGCTGGGTGAGCAGTAAGCCAGGGGCGCTGGGGTGAGGACCCCGAGCAGGGCTTATCAGAGCCCAGCCAGAGCAAGACTCTGGAGGGTTAGGCAGTCCCCCACCCAAAGCCCAGCTCCACAGAGACGCGGGTGCCCAGTACGAGCTGGGCTCTTGGTGCTTGGCGTCCTGCAGGCATCTTAGTCTGGTTCTCCGAGGAGCAGGCCCTGAAATCAGGATTGTCGTGTGACTTGTCGTTTTGAGTGGGGAAGATGGCTCCAGCGGGTGTAGGGAGTCAAGACTGGGAGGGGAAGGCACCCCAAAAGGCAGCTGATGCCGGCAACAAGAGCAGTCCCCACAAGGCAGCTCCAGGAGCCCTGCAAACCTGGGCCCCTCCAGCACCCACACTTTAGCACCAGAGTCCATGCTGCTGCAAGAGCTGCTCACAAGCTCTCAGTGAAGTGGGACAGAGGAGCCGCAGACACCCGAGAGGAGTCCCGGAAAACAGATGTGACACACGCTGCAGCATTCAGACCAGCAGAAAGCTCGGCCATTGTACCCCCAGGAGGTTGTAACTGATTACATGTGGCCAGTACAAAGACAGGGAGCACATGCAAGGCAGCCTCGGTGTCCACGGTTCCCCAGGGAAGGCTCAGAAGGCAGGGGCGAAAGGCTCTCCACTGTGCCAGAGCTCAGCTGGGAAACTTCAGCAGGGAGATTCCTTAGCCCTGCACCAGGTGACACCTAGAATGTGGAGTGCAGGGTCTCAGAAGGGGCCTCCTGCAAGGGAGGGGGGGTTTATTATGTTTAGAGAGCTCCCTCTCATTATGTATTTTCAGGGAGATCTACCACAGCAGGTGATGGTGAGACCCCAGTTTGAGAAGCCCTGGGTGCAAACAACCAAGTCTTGAACCTGCTCCAGAAGTGCCCTTTCAGTGCTTCACCAGGTCTAAAAAAAGACAGCCAGTGGGTGTGGGAAGTGGAGAGAGGAGGTATTTGGTCCACTGAGACCATGAGGTCGATCCTGGCCCTCCTCCTTCCTCTTCCCTAAATACCCACGGGGCCACAGTCTGCCACACTAGCACCGTTTCTTTATTTCATTCTCTGACTCCAGTCTCAATATCTTCTCCAGGCCAGAAATACCTTTTCTCTAACTAGAAGAAGAATTTAATCTTTTATTTTATTTTATTGAGATGTTCTTTTGTATCTAGTATTACTGAGTTTTGTAAATGTTCTCTGTCTCCACCGCACACTGTAATCACGGAATTGGATTCCTGCCACACATCAATTTTGTGTATGTAGAGGACCGTGCGTTCACTTTCGTGAGTCTTTTTGATGATGGTGTTTTAAAACCTCCCTGTACCATGACTGTTCCTTCCTGTGTCTTAATGATGCCTGATTTATGCATCTTGTTGTCACTCTCCTTGGCATCTGGTGCCTTTGTTGTTAGTGATGGTTGTTATCATTATGTAATGCTCTTTATCTTAAAAGCATACCTTCCTCCGGATTTAGATTTTCTAACATTAATATTGTTACCCTTGCTTACCTTCTGTTTGAGTTTGATTAAAACATTGCTTTTCAACCTAACAATTTTGTTTTCTGTCCTTAAAAGTTGTGCATACGCTTTGTAGGAAAATATGAATATATCAGAAAGGAAATATAATTGGAAAAACAAATGCTAAAGATACTACCCAGAGGCCGCTGCTCACTCAGGTGTGCCCTCCCACTCCTAAATGCACACAATTTTATACATAGTTAAGATCAGAGAATATAGACAAGTTGATTTATGGGTTTTTTTCTGTATAAAGCATAATCGTTGCCATTTTTCTTAAAAAAAAAAAAAGTGCTAACTGCATCATTTTTCTGAGGTCAGCGGTGATTCTCGGTCTTGGCTGATCTCTGCGTGGCTCTGGGGGAGGTGAGTGGAGCCAGGTGAGTCTGGCAGGACAGCGCTGTCCCCCTTGTTGGAGTTTTCCGTTTTAGGTTTGTGTTTTGACCCCAGTGCAGCGAGATCCCTCCTGCTCTGTGGGTCAAATCCAAGTCCTCGGTGAGCCCGACGTGCGCTCTCCTGCCCTGGTCGCATGATTCTCCTCCGGGGGCCTCAGTGCAGTTCTTTGGTTCTCCTTTAACCTGCATATGGGCTCCTGGCTTCACCTGGGGCACTCAGGGTTCTCACCCTCAGGACCCAGGGGGCCCCCTGCTCTGTGTGTGCTCTTAGGACTCCTGGACCATCCCTTGCAGCCCAGACCAGCTCTGCCCTGCTGAGCACCATGCCGGTGCCCTTTCTCCCCCATGGCTCCCGGGGCCTCCGACGCTGGCCCTTGGTCCAGCGGTGAACCTGTTGTTTCTGCTCAGCCTTGGAAGCGCTCTTCCCGCTCTTCACATCCTGTCTCAGCAGAGGGCCAGGTCCGGGAGCCCTCCTCCTCTTCCTCCTCGCTGGCATCGCGCCCCTCTGCCTGCTGCCCCAGGTCTTGGTGGAAGTCCTCAGCTGTCTGGGGACGCTACGTGACCTCTGCCTCCGCATGGTCACTCTCGTCTGCGGGTCTTTTATTCACTTTTCCTTGTTTTAATTGATGTGAAACACATCGCTGCCAGTGTCTTCCACCTGTCACCACTAATCCAGCACCCCCACAAGAGACCCTGTCCCTGACGGGGCTCTCACCCATCCTCCCCACTTCCTGTTTCCTGCCATCTCTGTTAATTTGCCTATTCTGGAATTTGATAGTAAATGGAATCCGCAGCGTGAGACCCTTTGTGCATGGATTCTTTCATGTCTGATGTTTCATGGGCTTATCCATGGCATGACACATAACAGCACTTCTTTCCTTTTCTTGGCTAAATAATATTCTGTCATATTTTATTCATCCACTTAACAGCTGGCAGATATCTGGGTTGCTCCAACTGTTGGGCTATTAGGAATGATAGTACCCTAAACATTCGTGTGTAAGTTTCTGTGTGGACATATTTTCAGTTTACTTGGTTATACGCCAGGAGTGGGCTTGCTGGGTCATTAGAGCTCTGTGGCTGTCTTTTCTTGTTTGTTTGTTTTTGGTTTTTGGGATTGAACCCATGGGTGCTTAACCACTGAGCACATCCGCATCCCTTTTTATTTTTTAATTTTGAGACAGGGTCTCGCTAAGTTGCTTAGAGCCTTGCTGAGTTGCTGAGGCTGGCCTTGAATTTGCAATCCTCCTGCCTCAGCCTCCCAAGTCTCTGGGGTTACAGGCGTGTGCACCTGGCCCATGGTGAACTTTCTGAGAAGCAAACAGACTGTTTTCCGCAGCAGCTGTGCCATTTTACACTACCACCAGTAGAGTACGAGGGTTCCCACTTCTCCACCTCCTTGACGACACTTGTTGCTTTCCTTTTTAAAAAATCATGACCCTCCTCATGAGTGTGACTTGGAATCTTGTGTTTTTCCATTTCCCTAGTGACGGATTATTCAAGTGTTTTTCCACATGCTTATTTGCCATGGCCCTTTGGAGAAATGTGCATTCAAGTCCTTTGTTCATTTTTTTTTAAAGAGAGAGAGACAATGAGAGAGAGAGAAAGAGAATCAATTTTATTTAGTTTTTCATGTGGCTCTCGTTGCTCTGATACTTCGTTGTATACATGGTGCTGGGGTTTGAACCCGTGTATTTGCGCATGCCGGGCAAGTGCTGTAACCGCTGAGCCACCACTCCAGCCTCTCAGGTCCTTTGTTCATTTTAAGGATAGGTGGTACTGAAACAGAAGTTTTGAGATGAAGTCAGCTGCCCTCTTCCACTGGCAGGTGGAGGTCTACATGAAGTGCGGGCCTCTGAGCTGGTGGGGTCTGCCTGAGGTGCAGGCCTCTTAATGGGGTGGGGGCAGTGGCCTCCAGAGTTGCAGCAGACTCCAGCAGCTTCCTCTGCCTCTGACAGCAGACAGGGTCTGTGTGGGGTGCTGGCCTTAGCCCAGCAGATTCCAGTAGCTCAGCATCAGGGTCTCCTGGGTTCCTGACTCGTGAGTTCAAAGAATGAAATCTACAGAGCAGGCTGCGGGAATGGAAGAGTGATTTATTGCAGGAACAAGACAGAACGCTTGCAGTGTGCAAGAGAGGACCTGGGCAGCTGGCTTTCGCTGCCTGAATGCGCTTAGCTAGGGGTTTGTGTAGCACTTAGGTCACTGCAGTTGGTCCAGACTTATGCAAATTAGGGTTTGAGAAAAGTACTAAGGCCCGGTCCAAATTGATGGGAATTGGGTTTGGAAGCCCCTGACCATTGGTGAGATCTCAAGCAGCCTTGCCTTGGCTTTCTCCCACTGCTCAGGGAAGCAGGAGATTGGCCGCTGTGTATCGCACATGCTCAGTGCAGGGTTCCGGGCCGGGTCTGGAGCTGCTCCTCAGCGTGAAGCCCTTTCTCCAGCAGGGGTCTGTAAGGTGGCCGCCTAAGTGACAGGCAGCCTCGGTGCCCTGTGACTCACCTGGGTGCTGGCTCCCTGTGCTGCAGGCCCGCTGCCCCTGCACGACGGGCTCCATGCATCCCTGGGCCGCCATCCCTGCATAGCTCCTGCATCACTCCATGGCTGGCCCACCCCACGGCCACCGCTGTGCTGCCTGCCCTGCCCTGCTTGGCGTGCGTGTCCCCACTGTTGACTTGTAATTGCTCCTGTGTGTCCTGGATACTCGCCCTCATCGAGTGTGTCCTGAGAATGTTCCTGTGAGTCCGTCTGCAGGCTTCCTCTTATGGATTTTTCCGTGTTCCTGACAGTGTCCTCTGCTGTACAAACGCTTTTCACTCTGATTAAGCCCAATTTCCATTTTTCCTTTGGTTTCTTGAACTGCTGATGCCATATCTAAGCATCCGGTACCTACTGCAGGGTCACAAAGACTTGGATCCATGTTTTCCTGTAAGAACGCTGTGGAGTTTGACATTTGGGGCTTCATTGCCTGTGAGCTGATGTTTGTTCATGGTTTGTGGTAGGGGTTCAAATTCATTTCCCCCTGCAGGCATGTGCCCTTGTATCACCGAGCATGGAGGAGACTGTTCTGGCCCCTCCTGAGCACGCGCGCACACACACACTCACACACGCACACTCACACACGCATACATGCACACTCACACACATACACACACTCTCACACACGCACACTCACGCACACTCATACACATGCACACTCGCGTGCACACACACACATGCACACTCACACTCACACACATGCACACTCATACACGCACACTTGCGCACACACGCGCGCACACTCACACACACTCACGCACGCACACATGCACACTCATGTCGTTTTCAAACAGCGATAGTTTTCCTTCTCACTTTCTAATCGGGATGTCTTTCGTTCCTTTCTTCTCGCTCGCCATCCCTGCTCCTTGGCTTCTTGTTGAATGCGCTCATTAATGAACATCTGTTATCCCGCTGGGTCAGGAGCAGGCACCCTGGCCCGCGTGCTTTCCCGAGAGCTGAGCAGAGCCCCTTCTGCAGAAGACGGCCAAGTACTGAGCGGGCTCGGGAAACGTGGGCACACTGCCTGGGAGCATCTGGCAGGGCTGCGTGGGCACCGGGTGTGGACAGATGGAACAGGCAGCTCTGTATTTCTGCTTCTGATGCAGCGGGGCCTTCATCGGACCCAGGAAGAGGTCGGAGCAGAACACATATCCTCAGCTGGTGGAGGCTGCGGGCGCAGGGGGAGCCTGTGGTCGGAGAAGCCGATGAACAGGCAGGCATGAACCGGGCTGCTGAGGCTGCGTGTGCTTAGGAGGAGGCTGGTTTGCGGGAGGGCTCTTGGCAGTGACAGCCTGTGCCGGCTGTGCTGCAGCAGGGAGTGGGCACCCCTTGGACATCCTTCCGCACTCTCCCTGGCCATTCTCCACCCTCTCTCTTAGGCTGCCTCCCCGTCTTTCCCTTTCTTGGTCGCTGTGCCAACCTGGTGAGACAGGGCATCTGGAAGCTTCCTGAGAAGGCCTGCCGTGCAGTCGAGATGGTTCCGTAGAGGCGGCCTGCTGGGGTCCCTGCAGAGCCGATGCTTCGGCTGTGCTGCTTCTCATCTCTGCTTGGCAGAAGAACCAGGCGTTGCGTTCTGATTCCTCATTTTTTGCATGATTCGTCCCCTTTCTGGAAGCTTCTCCCCAGATGACCTTGGTGGGAGTCAGTTTTCACCCCTTGGGCTGGGCATTCAGTGGCTTCACTCTGGAATCTAATTTCTGTCTGTTCTGGGGAATTTTCTTGGAATTCTAAATTGATGATTCCTGCTTGTTTTCTCCTCTGTTCTGTTTTGAACATCTCCCGCTATCCTTGAACTCAACTGACCGCGTCATTTCCTTATCTTCTCTCCGCTAGCTTACCTTGTTTATTCTTTTTAATTTTATCTTTTCTCTATTCAGCTTTTAAATTCTTGCGATGATACATTTGCTTCAAGTGATCATTTTTATTCTCTGAACCTTCTTTTTAATAGCGTATTGTTCTTATTTAATGGAAGCCATATGTTTCCTTATCCCCTGGAGAACATTAGTGATATTTCTGTGCCTGCGCAGTCTGTGCGCGCATGGTGCTTTCTGCTGTCTGCTGTCATTTCCATCTTCCGTGTGGGTGGCTTTGCTCAGATGCCCACAGGGGCCTGGGAGTTGGTTTCAAGCTCGTGAGGACCTGCTGAACAACAGGGCCCAGAGCCCAGGCACGGGAGCAGGGCAGAGTTTACTCTGAGAAGAGGAGAACTGTCCTGGTAGACGATGCTGATGGACGCCCAAAGGCATGGAGGCAGAGCGTCCCCATCCCCGCTGATGGACGCCCAATGGCGTGGAGGCAGAGTGTCCCTGCTGACCAACGGTCAATAGTGTGGATGCGCAGAGTGTCCCTGCTGATGGACGCCCGATGGCGTGGATGCAGAGTGTCCCTGCTGACGGATGCCCGATGGCGTTGAGGCAGAGTGTCCCCACTGACGGATGCCCGATGGCATGGAGGCAGAGCGTCCCCGCTGATGGATGCCCGATGGCGTGGATGCGCTGAGCACCCTGCTGACCGATAGCCAATCATGTGGATGAAGAGTGTCCCTGGGTTGTTCACCTAAGAACAGTGAAGATGGCTGGTTTCATGTTGTATTTTAGAGTACTTCTAGGACAGCTGACAACACCGAGGCTAAGGGTGGACTTGCCGGCTTGGATGTGGCGGTCTGCATGGGCCTCAGCGTGACGGGGACTAGTGACTGCCTCTGCTCCGTCTTCCTTGTTTCTGCCCCTTTCCTTGCCTCTTGTCCTCCCGAGGGTCCTCTGGTGTGCCCTGAGTTGCTGTCTCAGTCCCCGCTTGTTGGCTTGGGCCAGCTGTCTCAGGCATCACTTGGTCATCACAGAGTGTGCTCCAAGTTCAACAAGTCGAGTGTCGTCTGGCTTATTGTCAGGGTTGGTGATTTGGGGCGGTGGTGTCGGGTTCGTCTTTCAACCTTTCACTGTGAGCAGTTAAATTGTCCCGTGGCTGCCATCTCTGCAGGGTGCATGTGTGGTCACCAACACTGGATCTTCTAATCTTCGTCTTCTCCCCCACACCCTTTCGCAATGCCAGGGCTGCACCAGAGTGTCACACACGCTCAGCTCAGCATATCATCCTGTAATCCGCATTCTTCAAACACCAGTAACGGTAAACACACTTAGTTAACCATATGTGTTTTGAAGTGTCTGCCTATTGGAATACTTTTATCTTATTGATTTACAAGAATTTTTTATATATTAAATAAACTTTTAAAAGCACTTTCCAGTTATAATTTCTCAACATGCATGCTTCATTTTAATCTGTTTATAATATTTTTGACAAGCATAAATTTTACATTTTATGTAGTAAAATTAGTCTTTCCCTTTTGATAATGCTCTAAAAAATTCGTTATCCACAGACTTCACAAATATTCGTGTATGTTTTACATTACCTCTAGACTATGTAAATATTCATGAATACTTCAATAGACAAATACTTTTTTACCCTATAACTTTCAGATAGATTTAGTGTTTTCACGTACGTCATCAGGGTTTTAACTCAGAGACCCTGTTACATGGAGACCCTGTCCTAAAACAGGGCATTTAGCAATCAGTCCTCTAACTGCAGTTAGAAACTCCTGCGTCCGTGGGCCAAGTTATTTTAGATTTGGAAGCACAGAGCCTGGATCTTGTGCTGGCTCGCTGTCATGAAGCAGGTGAAGAGGACTCCAGGGTCCCTGCTCAGGTGGCAGGATGGGTACTGGTGCCTCTCATTCAGAAGGGAGGCAGGTGGAGGTGGCAGGCATAGGGAAGGGTGGCTGTGCCAGTTCTGCTGCCTTGTGCAAGCTTACTGCGCCTTCAGGTGACGTGCGACTTCAGCTGCAAGCCAAAGCATAATTTTTTTTTTTAAGAGAGAGAAGGTCAGTGAGAAAGAGAGAGAGAAAGAGAAGACAGAGAATTGAGTTTTTCACAAGGCTTTCATTGCTCTGACACTTAGTTGTGTGCGTGGGTGCTGGGGTTTGAACCCGTGTAACCAGGCTGGCTGGGCAAGCCCAGTAACCTCTAAAACGTAATCTTAGAAGCGACTTCCTTCCTATTTTCATGACTGTCATACTCTAAGGCTTACCAATAATTTTTGACTTATTTTTTAACTTCCCTCATTCCCTTCTTTGTTCTAAAGCAACAGCATGTGGAGGAGAGAAGTCCTGGGCTGTAGTGCTTTGGGTGTGAGGTGTCCCAAGAGGGTTTAGAGGTGACGTGACTGGGTTATGAGCACCTCAAGCCAATCAGTGCATTTGTGGCCTCACGGGGATCAACTGGGTGGGGACTGTGGGCAGGTGGGGACTGTGGGCAGGT